>CALNHX010010750.1:0-37663 GCA_940337035.1 Agriotes lineatus | reverse complement strand
TGACGTCAATAATGACGCGGTCCAATCTTAGAAGTCGTTTGATACATTTATGTCATTATTGTAAATTGTATCAACCAACGAACATAATTTTCCAGAGTGTTCCAAATACCCCACCTGCAGCGTGATTGATTCAATAAATCTTTGGAGAAACTCAAGAATTTCGAGATCTTTCTCTAGAACGAGATAACGATATTTTAAAAACCATTCGCGTGAAACCATGGTTGCCTTTAGCCAACACTGGTCATTCAATAAAGTAAAATAAAGTTACAATGAGTAAGTGATAGCTAATATCCATTTAGCTAAATCTGCCGTTATTTAACTTTTAAACAAATACGCAAATAAAATGATTAAGCTTTATTGATTTTAATACTTACAATAAGGAAATTCTGTCTTGGTCTTTACGATCTACCATAAAAACAATTAATGGCATGAAGTCAAATAAAAGTACAGAACAAATCTAGTACTGTAGTGAAGATATTATTGAATTATGCGATCTTATTTACTCTAAAGGTATTAGACCCCATGACCTACATTTGTCAAAGTATATTGTTTTTGTAAATAAGTAGGTATATCATGCAATCTGAAGATGTCGTCTAATTACAGTTTTTACATCAAAATAAAATAATTTAGTAATTTAAAATGCCTCGACAGAAACTACAATAGACGAAAATACACACGGCTATTTATTTTGGACGAGTTTGTTTTCTGATCGTGCGAGCGAGGCTAATAAATAGGACGAGTGAATAAGTTAGATTACGTACGAGTTGTATATCAAGCAGCTTTATGCTCGCTTGCTTTTTAATTAAATAATAAATAAATGTCTCGTAAAATAAAATTAACATTTTATTGAAATAGCTAGTGCCTTGATGAGTATTGACCGATTTTTCATGATGAACATTACCGACAACAGAAAATGTGTTATAATTATTCATTACCGTAATTAATCGCTGATTCTTCATTTATAAACACTGTTTCTTGTTAGCATTAAAATACATTTAAATATATTATGTTCTGTGTACATTTCTTGCAACATTTAGTTGTCAGAGACAGTTCAGTCCAATTTAATTTATCATTATGGTACTAGTACAATAAAGTGGCTTTTTATGGACTCTAAACAGTTTCATAAACAAGACATTTATGATGCAGTCGAACATCAAACTAGTTTATGATCATTCTTATGTGGCCATAATAAAAATGTCATACTTCAGTAACTGTGTGAATTCTAATTCTAACATCTTCTCTTGCATTTATTAAAGTTTTAAGGATACGTATGTTATGTAGATATACTACAAAATCAAAGAATTTAATGTCATGCTTCACTCCAAAGTGTTTAACCGGTAAAGATTTTAACACACATATTTTGTTCAGTTAAAGCTTTTAGTTTCTTTGAAATAAACATGATTACATTAATATATTGAAGTATTTCTTGAATGGCCACTCACAAGATTTGCTAACGTGGCTATAGTATTTATGTGTAATGTATAATGCATGAAATAACATATATTTTACTGTATCCAGTGGAAAAAAATATTTATTTTTACTCCTGTCTTGTGACCTCATATCACATAAGCAATAAAAATGCACTCCGTCTCCAAATTCGATATTTTTATAATTAAGGGGGGGGAGGGGTCACTTGGATTAATTGTTTCATAACTGAAAATCTGACAAGCGCCTTACAAATTAGTGTTCTAGGTTTACAAATTAATTCTATAAAACAGAGCAGTTGTGCTTGATCTAAATTTGGACAGAAAATCCAAATAAATATATGGCGCTAATTAAGCATATGTTACACAAATTGTGGGATCGTTTTGCATTCTCCTTCATCCTGAACCGCGTATGACGTAAAGCAATTGTATAAACATGAGCCAAGTGCAAATTTATCCTCTACACAACGCATTTCGTTAGATGGTCCTATCTGATGCAGAACAGACTGGACTTGGAAATTAAATTCAGCATTTGGCAAGCAGAATAACTTCGTCTACTGGATTAGCTTTTAACTTGTATATCTTACATTTTACAATTTTATTAAACAGTTTTTTTAAATTTAAATGGGCTGTTAATGTGCGTATAATCTAATATAATTTAAAAATATAAATGTAAACTCTTAGTTAGCTAGAGAAAAGGCAACAACAAAAATAATTTCTGTTACGATACAATGTAGTAGAAAACCTATTTAGTACAAAGCAAAATTAAGAATTGTACAGAAATAGAATCCATTTGATTCTACCATGATACAACCAACGCCTTCTTACTACAATTGTATTATCGAAATATTCACGATGTTATTATGAAAAGTTTATTCCTAGCAAATATTTCCAAAATTTATGTGAATATTGAAAATATATCTGTATTTTATGGTATCATAAACCTGTCCAGGAAATGTATATATTTAAACTCGTTTATTGTTTAATCGAATCTACAAATAGGTCGGTGTTGACTTTCCAAATAACATTTTCAAGTAAACAAGTAAAAATTTCAGAACAGCATGCAGAATTACGCGTATGTTCGATTAAATTATAAAACATTCATGGATAACTTTTATTACATTCATTCGAAATAGTTACTATACCACGTTTAACGAACAGATTCAGTAATAAAATTACAGAAACAGAGACCTTGACTGCTCAGTACAGTTTGCGCAAAAACCAGTTTCACACGTTACAAATTCGGAACGTGTAAGAAAAAAAATCTTTTTCAAATAAAATCGTTACAAAAATTTCAAAATATATAATAAAAGACGTTCATACTGATAAACAAAGCAAATTGAATGAAAACAACAAAATATAAACTGACATGGAAACACAAATACCAACACAGACGTAATGGAGGACTTGGACATTTCTCGGTCAGTCGAGTTGCGTACAATCAACTTATCAATAGCAATATTCTATACAAAGTTAGCATTAATTTGTAGAATGATATTCAAGTACATCTGTTTGTTAAACGTAGTATAATCACCACGCTATAAATTATCTACTATTAGCCACACTATACGTTTAAAGAATTTAAACGAAATAGTAAACATTATTATAACTAAAGCTGATAATTATATGCACTCAAATGTACGCATATATGCGCATGTATATGCATACATTTTGTTGAGTATATGCACCCAAAGTTATAATATATGCACATAATATGCTTTTTTTTAAACAGTGGGAGTATTCTAAATAATGTAAAAATGTTAGCTATTTTGCATGAGTATATTTATTCCTCTATTTTTTTTGCATTCATTTGAACTGTTGACTATATAAATATGGACTGCCAACGCCAACTTCACGTTGTAAGCAACATAAAAATGAGATTTTCCCTAACCCCGCCAGACTATTATTCACCCAACACTCTTGAAATGGATTCTATGTTGGCTGATTCATTATACATTGCTTCTATGGGAAAAATGGGGGTTGCTGGCAGTTCATGTTTATATAAACAAAGATTTTAACAGGAACTTCCCCTTTCCTATGCTTATTTCAATACGCGCACTGCACTCCAGCGGCAGAAAGTGAAAGTATATACCTCAGTTGTACACAAAAAGTCATTAATGAATTTAATGAAATAGTAAAGTTTCCAAAAAAAAAACCTCAAAAAGTTCATACATTACAAATTATTGTTAAATATAACCAAACATGCAAAATCCAGAAAGTATGCTCAAAAACGTATAAATATGCAAAATACGTGAAATGAAACTTGGCTCAACGATTTGTTTTCACATAATTAGTACCTATACATATGCAAAAAGTTTCAGCGGCATATCAATTATACCAAATATGCATTCGCCATATAATATCAGCTTTAATTATAACAATAATCCCATATTATTTCTAAAGGTATAGTTTATTGTCAAAGCCCATGGACAACAACCCCATTTCTATATATCTTGCTTTTTCTAATTACTTGTTTCATCTCCTTTTTGTGTCTGTATTTTTCCACACATTATGGTAAGTTTATTCTTTGAAAGTAATTTTAATATTTGCAATAGAAACCAATGTCGAATGCTATCTTGTAAACCATAGGAAAATCGCATATTTATCAATTTTTACTTGATCTGCAGTTTGTATTTTTTAAGATCATCTCGATATCTGCTAAACAGTTGCTCTTGTGCACTTTGCAGAAATACGATACATAGTTTAGAGTTGTAGAGTATTTTTTTCTCATCTCAGGTGGTCAGAAATCAAGGTAAAGTTCAAACGTTACAACTAATTAAACACGAAAGTAAATATCAGCAATTTTTAAACTAGTTAGAATCTGATACATTCATTTAATATTATTTTTAATTTATAATTGTTAAGAGCGGGCAAATAAATGTATTAAACGCACTTCATAGTATTACATCGCCCTTAAAATGAATGAAACTATATTCTGACATATTCAGTTTTAGGTTGATTAAAAGTTCTTTACATTATCATTGCTTCATATAGAAATATTATAAACAGTAAAATTTTGTAAATTTTTTTGTGGCGTTCTATCATACACACCCCTTTTTGTGTGCGAAATATCAAAAGAAACAGCATGAATACATTGTATAACTGTGCAATATTCTGGTTAATTTTCTAAGCTATTCTCAGAAATTATTATTATAGACCAATTATTTACAATAATAATAGTAATAACATTTCTCTTATTCTTAATGTAATTATAATTTTATAAATCTTTGCTATTAATTATTCTGTAACAGGATTCTCTAGCGAACAATGAGTTGCATGCGCTGCTGCGCTTTTGCGTCAGCAAAATGTAATTCCATTAGTTAACAAAACAACCAGTTTAAAATCATTCTAGCTTTTACACATATACAAATTGATTCTTTAATAATATTCTATTATAAACCTGATCCCTGAAAGCAACTGAAGCAGAAACAAATTTATATTTCTTATGATTACTAGTAAAGAAAGTCTGTCATGTAAATATATAGTCAGTCGGATACATACCGGGTGAGTTACAAGTGTTACAAGGCGATATCTCGAAAACCGTTTACAATATTTTCATGAAACTTTTGTGAGGTAATAGGGAGATGGGGGGACATATTTAAACATATTTTTTACATTTACCTCCTATCTGTGTTTTGAGGGGTGGGGAGTAACTTTGCAATTTTAAATAAGATGATGTACTTTTGTTTATAAAATTCGAATCTACGTAACAAACTACGTATGTCTACAAAAGATTTTTTGATTCGCTTTTGTTTACGGAATTATAATTTATTAAGTTATAAAATTTAAAAAATGTGAAATTTTCGTTAAAACGTCAAAATTCTCAACTTGCTTAAGTAGAACTAACGCATTTCTATGGAAACGAATTCTAATTTTGAAATCAGGGAACTTGATTTATTGGTAAAATGTATTTATTTTTTAATTTCTATCAAAATTTAGTCACCATAATTCCGTAACCGAAAGAGCAAATCGAAAAATGTTTTGCACTTATACGTAGTTTTTTACGTAGATTCGAATTTTCTAAACAAAAGTGCATCATCCTATTTAAAAGCCAAAGTTACCCCCACCCCTCAAAACACAAAAAAGAGGTAAATGTCGAAAATATGTTTTTATATGTCCCCCCATCTTCCTATTACCTCACAAAAATTTCATGAAAATATTGTAAACCGTTTTCGAGATATCGCCTTGTAACACTTGAAAAATCTCACCTGGTAAGTATAACAGCAACTACGAAGATAAATAACTTTGCACGTATACATACCTAACATTAAACCTATAATTCTCGGTTGCATTGTTCTGGCCTTTAAAATGTTTATGAGTATCAGTTTTATGAAGTAATAAACATTCAATTCAATTCAATTATTTTGGTGAAATCTATCATTAACTAACTGATCAAAAATAAACTTTATTAAATATTAAAAAAATGTAATTTCTTCTGTTTTCAGCCAACAATGAAACTACTTACACAACCCCAGTTTGTGTGCTTAGATGTCAATTTGATAATTGTGTTAGCGAAAACAAAAAATATGTAGATAAAAGCTGAAAGAGAGAAGGCAAATGCAAATAAAACGAGCGGTTGACCTTAAAACCATGATATATTGCATCATAAAAGGACAGCATATAGGCTAATCCCTATAAACAAACACTGGCGGATAACAAAACAGATTACTAAATTAGCGGAAACTGGATAAGATAGAAAGATTTGTAACTGACGCCAGTTCGTCTCCAATATTAACAATTTTTCATTTTGTGAAAGCAAAACAAAAAGCTTTTTGCTGCGGTTGAACTAGAGAAAATTAGGTTCGCACGGAATGTAGGCGGTGGTTTCGTATCATGTGGAAAAATATGCAGTCGTAAACTACGGTAAATGTGAAATACTCGTTAAGAAACGAAAAGGAAATCGTAACACTTGTGAAATCATAAATATTTACCAGCTAACAGCGGAGAATCGAGATACTAGCACAGAATTCACATGTTGTGTGCGAGAATATCAACTGATGTTTTCTTAGTGTTGCTATGAAAAAAGTAAAATTACCATTCCTTATTATAGTGCAAAACACAAAGCCGATAATATACCAACTAGTAATTACTTCGCCTTAAAAAGTACTGTAGTATTATTCAAATTGTGTCAGTAAATTCCATATGGTTTCTATAAATTATATAATTTTTAATGTTAACAAACCGCTAGGCAGATTGCGTGGACTTTCGCATAATGTTAAAATGATTTAAAAGTTTTGCTAATTATAAAGATAGAAGAGTGGGACGAGTCTAATTTTGTACCACTTCAAATTCTAAAGTTCGACTAATAATTGCATTTATTTATATAATTTCTAGAGCAGATAAGTGCGAATATCTGTGAATGAGCGAAAAAAAGGTTTCTAACGAATATTCAACAATCAAGGAAAAAGCCAAGCCATGATTCCTGTCTAGCATGTAAGAAAAGAGCAAGTTCAAAATTCGAAGTTCACATTATTTGTCATAAAAACAATAATTTTATGTGTTAATGTGAAAGAGATTAATTATTAAACATTTTTACAATTTTATTGGAGTTCAATGAGCTATTGTTTCAACCTGAAAAAATATCACTAAATATGTTTTTTTTTTCCGATTTAGGCACAGACATTCATAGCTGAACAATTTATAGGGGTCGCTGAAAGTAAAACTCAATAATAAAACAAATTTTCCTGACACTAAATTTAAAAATGAGGTGTGGTCACCACACGACCTCCTTTTACTGCTTGTAATAATTTAATTTTATATTTTTTTGAAAACTATACTTCTTACAAAAACTATATAATCTTGCTCTGGAAAATTGTATTTTTATCAAACAATAATAAAAAAATTAATAAAAAATGGAAAAAACTAAACTACTACTTCCGGTTGGTCGATTTTAGCCAAAAGTCACTGTGATCTCCGAATTTATATTAAAAACCTATACAGTCTGTTTGATTTTAGCTGTCACAGCAGATATCTCGGCTATTGTTGGAGATATGTCAGATGAAAGCTGGTGTAATTTTAAGAAAAAAAGTTTATATTAACTAGTGTACAAAAATTCATCCTTTTCGATATACGGGGTGTTAATTTCTTTATTAGTGCTTCTAGTTACACCAAATTTGGTACATAGTACACCTGCATAAGACACCTTCAAATGTGGTACTATCAAGCTCTACAATTAACCAATGGCATCCTATTTTTTAACGCAAGTCGTTTAATTCTAGACAGAAAATGTCCCTTTTATTTTTTACTATCTCTTATTGTATCTTGGTAAGCTTGATTTTTCTAATTTATTTCACCGTTTTTGCAAAAACAGTCAATTTTGATACCAATTACATTTTCCTGAATAAAAAGTTGTTTTGTCTTTGGCTGATTTCTTCCTTTTATTGGTTTTCACTTTGTTCTTTTATTTTCCGACCCTCTCTGGTAGTTTCAGTGTCATTGAATCTAAGGACTTTTTGAACTGGTTTTAGTTACTTCTGTATTGAAATTTCATTCTTAGTGCCAACTCCCTTCAGAAGATGGATCTATTTTCTTTGTTTTAATTTTTACATTTGATGTAGTAACCAGTATAACGATCTTTATAACGTAGTTTGCTGGTTATTTAATTAATTTTTCTTCTCCAATGTGGTGTTCTTTGTGAATTTTTAGTGCTACCTCGCCTTCAGCGCTTCAATCTAACCTACAATTGGAACACGTGGTTTTATTACCAGTAAGTTAATTTCTTTACATTGTACACCATTGTTAACCATATGCCTCTGTAGATGATCATTTTGACCTGAAGATGAAACCAGTCTGGTTTCGAAACATGTCGCCTTTTTAATAAATGTACGTGGAGAAGACTACTGTGTTTTTATTGCTTAGTATCAAGACACCTCCACTATTAGCGACTTACCTTAAAATAAAATGTTACTTTTTTTGTTGTTAAGTGTATGCTACCCATCACCCATTTTTCTGCCACTGCTTAATTGTAAAGCTTGATAATATCACACTTTAAAAGATTCTATTCAAATGTACTGACTGTGTACCAAATTTGGTTTAAATAGCTGCACTTACAAGAGATTTTTTTAGAAAACTTTAATACATCGTATATCGAACACAAAGATTTTCTAGACACTTGCTTATATGAACTTTTCTTCTTAAAATTACATCAGCTTCCATCTCACAAAGTCTGTTAATGATCCATAGCCAAAAAAACAATCGAGCATCAAATGTGTTAGATGTAACAAAAACATTCAAAATTTTAAACGAAACGTACCCGATTTTATTACATATTCTAAAACTGTAAAAATTCTCTTTACAACGATGTATCACATGTCATAGTTATCTAATTAATTAAAAAAATCGATATTTAAGTAACAAATGCACGCTTACGTAGATTAGAGCTTTATTCGAAAAAGTAGGCAGTGAAACAAATGAAATTATTTCTCAGCTTCCAGTTGAACAATGTTCTGTAATACTGCCTTGACAGTTGACAGCATATGCTACTCAACATAAATACAACGTAACAATATGAACAAAGTAACAATAAATTAATGAGGAAGCTAAGTTTAAAATGTCAGTTCATAATATATAGAGTGTTTGTTCAAAGCGACCTCCGTTGTTTGCAATATGAGAATGTTTATTAAGTTTCTTCTCGCGTTTTGCTACATGTATTGTGTTATTTGGTCACAACCCCTACGAATACGATTTTTAAGATCGTCTAGATCTTGTGGACAACTAACATTAAATTTGTTGTTTGAGAAAACCCCACACAAAAAAATGTAAAATAGATAGATCTGGCGATCTTGCTGGCCAGTTGACAGGGCCAACATTTCCTATCCATTTTGCACCAAACTTTTCATTAAAATATTTCTATCCATTTTGCACCAAACTTTTCATTAAAATATTTCTAACGTTTCGTTCATTGTGGGGAGGCGCTCCAACCTGTCGAAACCACATATTGCGACGTATTTCAAGGGCCAATCATCCAGATAATCTTCGAATTCTGTCAGAAGAAAATCAGCATATCGCTCTGCATTAAGCATTAAGCTTAATTGAAAATCTGTGTTGGAATCTGCATTCCCGAAATTGGCGTGGATTCTCCGTATCCCAAAAATGATAGTAGAAATTCCCCTATTACTGAAATTTGATTCATCGCTCCAAAGAATTAAATTTAATAAATTTTGATTATTGTTAAGCCAATTACAAACCATCGACCTGTCCAGAGCCGGATTAAGGGGGGGGGGGGTAAGGGGGCTGCAGCCCCGGGCCACCGAATTTCGGGGGCCTCGAAGAGATTCGAAGGTTATAATCTAGTGCGGTTTCTAATCATTTAGATCCCTTTGTACCCGTTGCATAAATGAGAATGGGGCCTCTAAAAAAAAATTAGCCCTGGGCCTCGCATATCCGTAATCCGGCTCTGGACTTGTCGAAATCACCAGCTCTTAAAGATTGTACTAATTTAATTTTTTGTACTACCAGTCTCAGAACGCACCGTTATTGGCCTATCTTTAGGTCGTGAAGTTGATTTTCTCCACCAAGGGAGAGAAAGTAAAATAAACAATTTTCACCGTGGTAACGAATAAATTGCTAAGTTACCAAATATGACTATTTTAATTTTGACGTTTTGAAGAGCTGTATTGTCAGATTGACAGATAAAATATTTTCGAAATTTGTTGGGAATTTAGGTATTAAGCCGTTTGGTAGTGCAAAAAATAGTATATACTACACGACGGTAGCGAATCGTCCTATAACCTTCGCGCTTTAGATACTTCGCGCTTCGCGCTCAGTATCTAATATGCGCTCAGGTTATAATACTGCGCTTTGCTACCTTGATGTATAATATACTATTATAGGCTGTCATTTTATGTTTTCCTAGTATAGAAAGTATTTTATACCGACTTATTCCTAAATCAGCCACTGTTTGACGTATTGAATTTCATGAATGTGCTCTAAAATAAGCCAATACTAAAATATCTTCTGTTCGTGCGCGATCCTTAAACAGCAATTTTTTCGTAAATTACTTTCGAGCCTTGTAAAAATACGAGAATGTGGATGTCTCCTTTCTGGATACTTCGCTTGATACATCACACAAGCTTCTGTATTATTGGCATTACATCTGATGTACACCCTTAGCATATCCATTTGTTCATCATTAGAATGATTATCGCCCATTTCGTGCTACTTAAGATGAAAATAACAATACTTAGGAAATTATTCAATTAGTTTGACACTAATTTCACCACCTTCTCAAAGCAATGTGTCCAATTCGCCTAAACGTGCATTTGTTAGTACATACTTATTAATTATCGATTTATGTTTTTAATTGATTAGATAACTATGACATGTGATATATCCTTGTAAAGATTTTTTTGCAGTTTTAGAATATGTAATACAATTGGGTATGTTCCATTTATAATTTTGAATGTATTTGCTACATGTAATACATTTGATGCTCAATTGTTTTTTTGGCTATGACAGATAATAGAAAATTAAATGTAGAACAACTTTTCTTCTATGACAGTTTGTCATATCTCTAACAATAGCCGAGATATCTGCTGTGGCAGCTAAAATCAAACAGACTGTATATATATTTTCAGATCGATCGATTAAACCCTCTGGGCTGTAGAGACAATAGAGACAGACTCACAAATTGCCAGACAGACACTTCGAGAACCACATTTCTGAACCAGAAGACACGGAAACGGATATTTCAGCTTGAATCTCGAGTTTCAAAAAATCATGATATCATAACATGTCAATTTCGAATTTTGTATAATAATTTACAGATTTTTTAAATAATTTTTGCTTAAGCTGCAAAATTAGACACACACCACATTACAATAAATGAACATCTGTAGCTTTTTATTACTCTTGCTTATAACCTTATACGTTATAAGCGTGCCTTGTTATATGAAATGAAAGATAGGTATGGCGACTGTTTTATTCCAACGATGCGACATCAGCTTGTTTATTACAGAACGCCTTGCCATACAATCTACGCGTGAACGAACTCACATAATAATATTTTAAAGAGTTATCGATCCCAGAATTTCAATTGACCCGAGTAAAGCCATCGCCCACCTTCCCGAGTTTAAAGTGGCTTGTCTAAAACACCGACTAATATATAATTTTCTCCTTACGGAAGGGCATCGGATAATTCGTAATTAACAAAGCTGAGTATGGTAAATGCCAAACATCACGCTCAGTCCTAGTCATTCTAAAATAATTAATTATCTCTGCAGTTCCGTGACGGCAAATGAATCACTCGCTCCCACACATGTCAAGAGGAAGGCGTTTTTCATACTTACACCGATATTCGGAAAAGGGAGTTACTGCTAAATTTAGAATTTACGGAAAGCGCGGTTACTTGGCAGATTTAAAAATATTTATGTTATCACATAAAAATAGCAGAAAGCGTTTCCAAAACTAACACGGCTGACTGAAATGAGGATGAAGGTGCATGGAAAATTCTATGAATTATACACGGGTGATAAAATATTAGTGCGTCTCAAGGACGCACGCAATCCAGAAAAGGTTTCGCGTTTCACTCAGAGAACACATCAGGTGGAAAAGCAAAGCTTAGCTAAGTAATTAGAAATTACGGATTAATAAGGCCGTCAACTAAATGTCGAAATTAAGTAATTGCGCCCAGATACTGATATTAAACAAGACATAAGTTTAAATTCCCACAGCTACTAATGACATTTCAAACAACATATACACTATACACACGTACATTTGTGTAATTATGCAAAGACAAAGGCTGACCGATACGTTAATTTGGAACGGAACAAAATGTTCACACAATGTTATTCGTGGGCTGAAGTTTAAATTTTCTAAGGGCGTCGGCGCTGGATCCAACAACATTTATAAATGTTCTCTAAATGGAAAATGACGGACGCCTCAGATGGACTGTCTGCAAACCAAAGTTCCCAGTAACGCTAAAGAATCATAAAAGAAAACAAGCAAATAACAGTAATAAAATTCAAAAGTGATTATATGCATATATTGTTATGATATGCAAAAGGTAGTTTTAAAATATGGATGATAGAAATGATAAATTTTGAAGGTTAATTATAATCAAATTCTAAAGGGTTTAATAAAGATTGGGTGTAAAGTTCAATAAGAATGATAAAATTAATTAAGTCAATGAGTAAGGTAATTTGAGGTATAAATAGCAATTGAGTATTCAAATTTTGATGGTTGCAGCTAATTTTAATAAGTTTCAAGCCAAGGTTACAATTGACAAATGTATTTGTTATAATAATAAGAATTGAAAGTATTTAAAATTTATAAGAGGGCAAGAAGAATTGTATCTAATAGAAATGAAAATTTTGTTTAGTCAGTTGTAAAAACAAACTCGAAAAAATGTACAAATAATCTTGAAATGTTTAATTTTGACCAATAAAAGTTAGAAATCATGCCTTATTTGTATAGTTATTTGATAGTATACAAATTTAAAGGCTATTAACAAATCTACGAGGTGTAGAAATGAAAATGAAATAATAATTTATTAAAACTAAACAATCAGTGAAGAGATTGTCTAATACAGTGAATAAAATAGAAAGAACCAGAGAACTACTGAATTAGAGGAAATTGGATTTATTGGTGAAGGTGACACATAATTAAATATTCATTGGATGCATTGGTGGTTGTATGGAAGTGAGGTCATTCATCTAGAAGGAGGTTAGTAGGAGTGCCAGCTGGAGTTGGACAGCTTCGGTGGGGGTTATTGAGTGCAGAGGAATATCTAAGGAATAAACAAGATAAGATCAGATTCGTTTATAAAGCTGAAACTTACCATGAGTCTATTAGCGTGAAGGTGACGTTTGATGAGGGGAGCGATACCGGATTCTGCGGACGTTTGGAGTTGGTTGACAGGAATAAGCTGTAGGTGTTGCATAAGGTGGACATCGGGATCTCTTAAGGATAGGAGCAGTGGTATTTAAATATTGGCAGTGTGAGCTGAAGAAGTGATAAGGGTTGTGTTAGTAATTAATATCAAAGCATTTTGAATAACGAACAATAAAATACAGAGTAAAATACAAAACACTACTTACTTTGGTGAGTTAATTGATAGTTATGCCAATGTAAAAATAGATTTGTCAATACCTGGTTTGAGTAAATGTAGAAGTCAAGTTGACATTTGATGTCATTAAATAGTCAAGAATTAAAATAAAAATTTAAACTTCAACTAATAGAAATCTAGATTTGGCGAACCACCCTGAATAAGAGTACTTAATTGAAATAATTGATTTGAAAGTAATTATAGGTTTACTAACATGGTGCATTACATTACTTAAGGGCAAGCTCAAAGTAAAATAGTCACTACATAAATTATATGACTAGTTCAAATGTGGAGCTATCACAAAATAAAAAAAAATATTTCAGCTGCAGTTTCATATAATCAGATACAATAAATCGATTTAACAATTTGTAAATAAATTACATGAAAATGGCCAGATTAACAAAAAATTAATAAAATTGAAGGTAACTAATCAAATAAGCAGTTCGGGCAGTGTATGAACTGTTTGACTGTAAATATTTAGTCAAGGTAACGCTGAACTTCAAAGCCTGTGTTGTCTACTTACCTAATTAAATAAGATGCGACTTTTAAATATTAAATCTGTGATCTACGAAATTGTAAGCGCTTACTGGCGACGTACAATCATGTAAGCATGTAACCAGCTGTATTGTACATAATGTGGTGAATTCAAAACAACCTAAATAGTGACTCGCGACATTTACAGAATCGCCTAAAAATATTCTATGTTACACCACATTAAATGGTTTCTGGTTTCATAGATTCTAAACAGGTAAGCATGATATATTCCTAAAATTATCTAAAAGCTAAATAACAGTTTAGCACGACCGGAAGATGATGCCATCCAAAATAGTACAATTTGACACAATTCAAAATACAGATTAAAAGAAACCAAACGATCTAACCTGGTAGCTTAGTACCTACAAGAGTGAATGTTGCAAAGGTAGCTGCGGGTAGTGTCCAAATTGTAAGTTCTACAAATGGGTAATATGCTGCTACTGGTGGCTGCTACATTTATCTTCTGTTAAGAGTACAAGATCGCTCAGGTACAATGAACATGCAAACTGACAGCGACAGGGCTCCGAGCTCTAGATAGGACAAATAACTAATACAAGTACAAATGCAAGCACTAGCGGAAGATACGAGCCTACAATCGTTCAAGTGAAAGTACTAGCGATGGTACTAGCGGTTGTACGTACGGTGCAAACGCGGCCAAGATGTTGTGGGCCCATTTAACTTTTTCTAAGATGTGTCGTATTACATTTGCTACACACGGGAATTTTATTCGCACGTAAAAACAAAAATTATAAATACTTTACAGCAGGGTGGTACAGGAATCGTCTAGGCGTGTAGCAAACGTTTGCCAAGCTAGGTCCTGAGCAGAATGGGGTGGGTTGTCCGGAAGCGCCACTGGTTTGAGACGGTCCAAACCAGAAAACCTACAGATGGCCGTGTAAATTCCTAAACCACTAGCTGTTTCACAAAAAAAAAAAATAATAAAAGACAGAAAACACCAAGACTCGAAATAACCTAGTTATTTATTTACAGTTTGTACACCTTCGGAATTCTGTGTCATACTTGGAAAAAGGCAACACAATTCTGTGATAATAGTATGTAAATGGAATAGTTTGTAAATGTAATTTTAGTGGTATGTAATGTACAAGATTTTATATTAATAAAGTCTAAAATGTGACTACGATAATCGCAATTCGTTCGAGTACCCGTGTATCAACTACGATAGTGACTTAAATATAATTAAAAACAGCGATACCGGAATGCGGGAGAATAGTAAGTTCTATATCGCTTGATTAATTAGGTAAATACTCTATCTAGTCGCGAACCTCTTCGAATTGGTACCATTTCGCCTAGGGGAGTGCTAATACACATAACATGGTGTATTTACGGTGCTCATATTATGTTAAATGTTAAATTGATGCTCCCGGAGACCCTCGCCAATAATGGTTTAAATTTTGAACATTGACAAGTATCTGACGCTCGAATGCGACCAAAGCAGTACTACCAAACTTAAAGATATTAAATGCATAAAATGACATTATCCTATTACACCAAAGTAATTGCACGTGATGTACAACGAAGCTATACAATATTTCGCATGTAAAACGACATGAATTTCGCTAGCATATACCTAGGTAAGTACAATACATAAAGTAAAGATCATTGTGCCATAACGAACGATAAACACCAAAAGGTAGATAACACTAGGTGTTGTAGATACCTGGATCGTGCACAGAAGGATCGCTACATCAACAGCTATGGGGGATAGCTATTAAGATGTCCACCAGCTCGAATAACCTCCAAAGAGTCAGGGCTTCATCTAACTTTGCAGGTGAGAAACGCAGTCGAGTGCAGTCACCATGGGGAGAAGCCTTGCATGCGAACTATCACATGTGCTGAGGGGCTCGGATTGGAACGGAATTGTTGCTCCAGGTGCCTTAGTCAAGTAACAACAATGCCACAGGCATAATGGATCCCGAAAAATCGGAGAACGATACAGCAAACTAGGACGAGGAGGCCTAAATACGAGACGTTATCGAAAAATGTTCTACGGCAACCATAAATTAACATACCAGAGTTGTAATGCGGCCTCGAGTAAGTAAATTGCAGAAATATATATTTATCCCAATACAATCGGATTCATTTTAGCAATATAACACCCATTTCCTATTTCTGGATGGCAGATTCCTCAAAGAAATATGGAAACTATATAATCCACTTAAGTGAAAATTCCCAAAAATCACATGCAGCTCCAAAAAGGAAAACTTCAAAATGGTCGCCGGAAATCGTACTATCAAAACAATTTTCAAAATTGTTACTCAAAATTCCCTAGACAAGGATTTTTCAAAAGTCCCAAAAAATTGCAAAAATGAGTATGCAACCAAAGCTACACCTAACGTATGCAGGTGAATCTAACTATATGAATGCATTTAAGATAAGAAATTATCCAAACAATCCTTAACTGTATCTAAATGTAAAATTACACGTAACAGTCGTCTTGGCATGTGGTTTTAAAATTGCAAAAATACTCGAATCTAATTCCTCACAACCTAAGCTAATTTTGTGAGTTTACTAAACTAACTGAATTTCGAAATCGGAACTAGTTGATAAGGGTTTTCATTGTTAGAAAAATTTTCAGAAATTTGATACAACCAATTCAAAATTTTAAAAACTCAGCGAGTGCATTATATATGAGCAATACAGAACATGCAAGATATTCATTGTATGTAAGTCTAATATAGTTATAATTAATCTAACTACTTAAGTAGAATTAGTTATGTTAGTAACACGCTTCAATTCGATCCGACCAGTTGCATTTCAAGCTAATGTAGGAAAATTTGAAATTAGCTGTGCTCAAAAAGCTACTGCATCGGCCAAAACGTTTGCAGCGAGAAATTCGTTTCCGCTTTGTTTTGTTCCATAACATTTTAGAACGAATGCATCATTTAGCAGGAATGTTTTGGACTACTACCTGTTTTTTTTGCAAATAAAGCTTTTCCTTTACAGTAATTTACGAACGATTCAATATGTGCAATTATGAACAATTAAAGACATTGATGGGTATCTAGTCTCACAGTGTTTTAAAAATTTAATCGTAGCACTATGATGCTTAAAGTAAACCAAGAGAGGTACGGTTAACCGATTATAAACTAGACAACTGAAACTGTAAGTCCCAGTTTAATTCTACTAATTGAATTTCTTTTAATTTTATTCACTTAAAGTGCTAATAATGTTTCTAAAAATAGAAAAACAATTAATGTTCCTTTTTGAAATGCTACCGAGACACCCTCTGATATTTAAATTTGCGGTTGGCGTCGCTAAATAACCCCTTACTACTTAATTTACAGATAAGCATCAAGGTACCTTAATTCTATCGAAGTGAATTCTCTTTAAAAATCTAATATTTCCTTTCAGAATTTCGACGCAATCGAAGTTATCGACAGGGCGAGCCCACCATAGTCTCCTAGTTACTCAGTTCCAATTAACTTCCAAATAACACGTTTCCGACGTCCGTTCAACTCACATATGTGTCATTATCCTTGGGAAAAATTACCACTGCCGTTTTTGTAGCTAATTTAATTAATAATAATTTAGCGCTGTCTATGTAACCATTTTAACACTTCCATCGCGTGAGCTCACATGTGAAAAAATCTATACTCTGCTTACTTTTGCTTTTCGAAGAGTTAATAACGTTTTTTCTCTACTTATCACAACTTCGCTTTAGTTGTTTATCGAATTCATTACATTGTTACTAGTTTGTTTTCACATTTACTAATTATGTTAATTTAGTTATTTACAAACCTCCATGAAAACGTATTATGCATGCTCAACTAACTAGAAACAGTTTTGAAATAGAAATTTACTGTTACGATCATCTAATAAAGAAATTAAGCTAACCCTGTTCTATTTTTTCGGCTACTTTACGATCTTGGTCTGCGCTTATAATATCAGGTTTATTTCATATTGTTTTATTCAATAATATTGGGGATATTCTATTTAGTTAAATTTTGTGTGTCATCAAAATTATTTCCACATCTTCTTACTCAAACATTTACTCTCTTAAACGTCAGATTGACTCGCCTCTAAATGCAAATATTGAGAGCTACACACATTTTGCTTTATTAAATTGCTCCGTGTGTCAATTATAGTTTGTAATTTTTCGGTAAGGTAGATTTCTTTAATATCAATTGTAAGTTGACAGTTTGGTTAACCTCTGAATTCGAGAGCACTTTTGAATATTAATTATCAGCTTCTCTCCGGTAATTAGTTATTATAAACTATATGAGTTGTTTTATTTCTCATTAATCGTGACAGATAATTTTTAATCCGGTCTCCAATATACAATATTGTTCAACACTTTTACTTTGAAGGACTTGTAACAACTAAGCGGCCAACTCCTACAGGCCCACCCCAATTCTACCATTTATTTGCACCAAATCGAGGGTGCTGGCACTCCCGATCACGTGACAACGTTTGATATCAATTTAATTAACAAACGTTTGACAATTCATGTTCTTATACAAACTAATTTCTGGAGCATTGCAACAATGCATTATTTTATCTCATTTCGGAAAATAAACCACTCTTAGTTACCACGATTTTACTAGCAACTGCATAAAATTGACGTTTCAAAATTTAAATTTGACATTTAAAAAATCTAAATTAACTTATTACATACCACAAACCTAAATTTTCCTTACAACTAACATAATAATTTCAATATACAGTCTTATAAGAGTCTATCTGTCCCTTTTGACTTTAAACGCAGGACTCCTTAAAGCAGTTGTGCATATTTATGTTAACTCTTGCACATTAGAACTCCAAATTCCATAACTGCACTTATGTTCATAGCCGTTCTGTAGTTAATTATCCAAATACTTGTACTACCTATATTACAGTCTAAGCACCGCAACTTGAAATTTCTCTAACTTCGCCACTACCATTGACTTTAGTCATAACCTCTCCTTATTAAATGCAGTGTTCTTATTTTCTTATCGCTTCGTCGACTACCTACCACGTTACGAGATCGAACAGAAAACAAAGTGCTTCATAGTCACTTTCCAAAAAAATTAAATTGTGTAAATTAAGTCCAATTTTAGATGAAGGTTCCTAGTTTTAACTTTAGTTATTAATTATTAGAGAAATAACATAACGTAGATGCAAATGTAGTATTATTGAATTAGCAGAGTGGCTGTCCCCATATTTTAAGACAAATACCAAATCAGTATTCGTTATCGAAGCACAAAACCATCGAAATATATTAGAGGTACTTGGATTTGTAGAATCTACAGCAACACATATAATACACATTCACATTTATCAAGTATTCCTATTTTCAAATTACTTTTCATCGACCGAAGCTACCTTTGATAAATAAAAATTACGTAAAAAGTAACACCTACCCCACGTCTAACTGCTTAAATTATTCATATATGGATGCCCATTTTGCCGAGCACATGCAAAACCTAAGAACGTATACCCACTTAAGGCTCCAATTACGCCCGAGAAGATAATTATCATTGACACTAAAGGCTATTTTCGTTTCACATCCGCACTTGAGATGGATTTTTCTCTTGAACTTCACTGGCTGCTTGCCAGCATGATTTAGTCTTCCATACGCGTTTGCATTGTTGTAAGCTATTTTAAGGTAAACGCGCCTTATAAATACAACAGAAAATGGATAATGTGAATACGTGAGTTTAGAAAATACAAATTTTGTTAATTGAGAAAATGTTTCGGATATAGCAATTGTTTTAGTAACACACCAAAAGCACATTTACTTAACCGTTCCACAAACATCAAAATATTTACGAACGGATAATTTATTCTAGATAAGCATATTCGGCTTGTTTAACATGTCACTTTAAAAGTACACACAACATACGACATTCCAAACATTTCCCACATATTCTTATCGGTTGATAGTAACTACAGCAATTAGATTTATGTTCTGTGCACTTATTTCTTTAGTTTTTAAATCGGTAATTTATTCATGTGCCAAATTGGTGTTGGAATAGAGATTAAGAATGTGCCGCTAACCAAAATAATTTACTGAGAAAAGTATTATTTTTACACAGTGCAAATTTTCAGTTAGAATTAAATATGTACGAGTATTAACTACATGTATCTAAGACAAATAGAAGTTGAAGTAATATTCATTTTGATAGAGAAAACTCTGTAGCTATCAATAAAACCATAAACGAAACTTTTCCGTCGAGTTACGACAATGGTGTGACTCAAGCGGGATGCTTTATAAAATGCATTTGTAAAATCTAGTGCGTTGTGTATTGCAATATCAAGCAAACCTGGAAATGATAAGAAGTGAATTTTAGAAAGAAATATTTGAGCGAAAAATCTAGATTTACACATTTAGCATTTAGAAAATCCCCATGAGTCAATACTTAATTTAGCAAAACACTGTCAATATGAATGACAATTTATTGCACTATTCAATTTTCCATACGTAACTGATAAATCGAGATTTTTGTGTAGACAATACTTTTTAGAATATAGTAATAATTTTTTAATAATAGATACTAAAAATTTATATAAATTGAATATATTAAATTCTCAAAATATGGAAACAACCACAATACTAATGTAATTTAAATATTTTAATTATTATAAAATATGGCACTTCGAATTTACCCCTAACTGCAACATCCTCTTCTATAAAGCAACTGAATGTTACATATAAATCAATTTTATTATTCACCTGCGTGTTAGTATCTAAAACTCGCCCAAAGAATTTATTATATTTTCCGGCCAGTGCTAACTTTATAAATTACTGATTTGGAATTTCGGTTTGCCTAGTTAACTGTATTCAAATTTTGTGAATTGTAAAAAACGAATCAGCATGATTGCGACTTCAACTACAACTAACAAATGTGTCCACCTTGAATTTAAATGAGTCTTCATGTTGAGACAGACGAGTCTACCAAATAAACTTCACCTGACTCGTGAATAGCCAGATCTGGTCCATCCTGTTGCATATTGTATAACATAAAACACCGGTGAGCCTGATAACAGACAGTTAAATAGAAACTTCTACTGTTTAGTAGTTGTACTCACTGGGAAATATGTTGTTCGGGAACTGATGCAGATAAAGACATTTACATTTTCTTAGATATCACTTATTTACCATCTTTTTAAATTATACGGAGTATTGTATGTACAATTTGTCATAAAATATATGTAAATCACATTTGATAATTGTTTTAAAATAATATATTTTCGTCATTCTTATATTGACGGACAGTTGCTTAATCCGAAAGGCATAGTTGACTATCAAGGATAATCGAGCATTAATGTTCGATGTCATTTAATGCATACTGTCTATACTATCACGTTATCTAAACAATTGTAACAATTGCAACATGTACACAACTTACTGCAGCAATTTTTAGCTGTGGAATATACCTAAAATGGTTTTAGGTGGTACACCAATTGAGGCTTTGCAATAAAAGAATCAGCTGCTCTAGAATTTCCATTTAATCGAAGGACTAGATAAAGGTGGAAATTTCTATATTATACCGGAACTTCACTAGTAGTCGTAAATAGTAATCGCTATGTCTCTGCAACACCATCTAATAAAATTCGGGGCGCTGGCCTGCGACACCAGATCAGATTAAAGTTAAATTAATGTTGTGAATAAAGGAAGAAGAAGAAGAAAAAGGAATAGTAATATGGATCTTAATAGTACGTACAGGTAAGATAATAATTATTATACATATCTATTACATTGCATGGATTTCTCTCTATCCTCTATTAAAGACTAATCGAAACCTTTCTGACAATACCATAATCATTGAAAATCCTGACATTTACACAAAGTTGTCAAACTTGCTACATCGAACCAGCATTCTGTGCACAACTGACATCCGAAAATTTATTGAACATACAGTCTGTTCTACAAAAAGGGCCTAAGACGATAGCGACTTCAATTGCGATTTAACCATAAATAAACCATATACATATATTAGTAAATGGGACAGTCTTAGCTACAACTTCGGC
Source organism: Agriotes lineatus (assembly GCA_940337035.1). Taxonomy (NCBI): domain Eukaryota; kingdom Metazoa; phylum Arthropoda; class Insecta; order Coleoptera; family Elateridae; genus Agriotes; species Agriotes lineatus. The sequence continues at coordinate 15,688 of CALNHX010010750.1, read as the reverse complement.
AAAAAAAATTCACCTTCATTGTTGTGACGTCACCGACCTTTTCTTAATTGGTCGGTATAATTTTTCTGGTGTATTCTTGTACAGCATTTTAAGTACTTTTCACCGTTTTAGTAGGGTTATACTATGAAATGTTTGCAAAAAATGCAAAAACTGGTTTGAGCTAGTAGGCTGTTGAATCCAAACTTCTCTGGAACAAAAAATTGGTGACAATAATTAAGCGTCACTATTTGACGATTTAAGGTGCCTAAAAAACTTCATTTTACTTAGACCGCTCACTCACTGAGACGACGCAACTAACGAGAAAGTCATAAGCAATAATTGCGTGGCGATTGTTCTATGAGTTCATGTACTTCACTGCACACTGAAGCAACTGCGATGCGAACACGATGCGACTTGCACAAAATAGTTGCCCGCGACTGACAATGTCAATCGTGCGGCAATTAGTCGTGTTGAGGTTGCCGCATAAAATGCACGATTTAATTATTCTTCTTGTTAGCGATATAACTTTTGACTGCATATTGTATACAAGATACTGGCAGTGAATGCAATGACAGATCTTTATCAGTATTATATATTAAAAAAAATAATTACTGTACCCCAAACATTTTATTTCTTAGGGAAAAGTGATTTCTGATATTTTTAACCAAATTGCGTAGCTTTTCTTCAACTTTATTATTAGACCATTAGCAAAGCTCCAAATGGGTAATTCTCTGGTACATGAGTGACATACAGAAATATGCTCAGCTGCTATATTAATTGCTGTGATCTGCATAACAAGAGTTGCCGTCGTGATCGCATCGTAGGTATGTCGTAGTTGATTTAACCGAATATCTTGACGAACTGCAACTGATTGTGAGGCAGAATATGTTTTTCCAGCAAGATGGTGCTCCTATCCATAAGGCTAATATTACTACAGACTGTTTGAACGAAATGTTTGGGCAGAACTGGATAGGTACTAACGGACCAATTAAATGGCGCCCTTGGTCACCCGAATCAAGCTCACTCGACTTTTTTCTGTGGGGTGAATTAAAAGACGTAGCAGACGAATTAGACAGGCTATCGCAGATATTCGCGAAGATATACTAATACGAGTAGTAAACAGTGTGAGAAGACAATATCAGTTATGCATAGACAACAATGACACACAGTTAGAGCAATTTCTTTAGATCTTTACTTTACTTACAGGTAAACAAGTGGTAAGGTTGCTCGGTTATGAGTAATTATTTTGTTTCTACAGAAATTTTGATTAAATAGCTCAAATTCAAAATGTCATCACATAACCTTATTAAATGTTTTATCCCCGAAAATTACATAAAATTATCTAGAAGAATACACTAAAAAGAGTCTACCAACTATTTTAAAAAATTGACGGTGGCGCCACAACAACCAAATGACGACGTTTAATTTTTTTCTGTTCGTCCAATTGCGGCTAAGACCGTCCCTTTTAACACTATATGTATATATACAGGGTGTATACAAATTGGCGCAAAAGATCCAGGTAGCGATATTCCTTGTACAATTCTGAGTCGAAAATCTTATTACGAAAATGTTGGATTAATCTTCATGAGGCCTCTTGAGCGGTAGATAAAAACCATTGTTTTTTCAGGTAAAGTACCCCTTCTGTTTTAAATATGATAAATGTCATCGGGAAGAGTTGTTCAAAATGTAAAATTATGGTTTCATGCAAAATGTCAGAAATATCGGCTTACTTTTATAAAATCATGTTATCACTAAAGTACTTACTTCATCTGAAATTTTGTATGGGACCATAATTTTACATTTTGAACAACTCTTCCTGATGATATTTTGTCGTATTTAAAACAGAAGGGGTACTTTACCTGAAAAAACAATTGATTTTATCTACCGCTCGTGAGGGCGCATTAAGACCAATCCAACATTTTCGAATTAAGATTTTCGACTTAGAACTGTACAAGGAATATCGGTAACTGGAGCTTTTGCGCCAATCTACGAGCCCTAACCACTATATATTCGGCCATTTCAATCATTTTACTATACTAACGTTAAAACAGGATTTTATGAGTGGACGGAGAACAATTAAGGCACCGCATTTGCTTTTCCGTTAAAAAGATTATTACATATCTTCTACATTTTTTAGGTTTTTATTTTTTAAAAGTTGAACAACGTTTTTTATTCAATCATAAAACTCTATTTTTACGTGAAGGAAATAAAATTATTGGAATGGCCGAATATATAGTGGTTAGGGCTCGTATATACACCCTGTATAGTTTGTTGAAGTAAAACTACAACTAAAGTCGCTATAGTCTTGGGCCCTTTTCCTAGAACAGACTGTATTATGGGTTATATTTCAATTTTACGATACTTCCTACTAGCATACAGTGTGTCCCCGGATTGAGTTCACTATAGGTATAATTGACAAAAAATTTTACAATTTTATTTTAATGTTTTGGGATCCCGCCCTGCTTGGTCTGAAGAGAATTTTAAGAATATTTATAGTTTTTGAAAACACAAGTTGGCCTTGACAGTGAAGCAAAAACTATTTTCTTTTCAGGTGAACTACCCTTTTTGTTTATGATACGGCAAAATTTTAGCAAGAAAAGTTGTTCAGAATGATAAATTATGGCCCTTACAAAATTTCAGGAAGATCTACCTACTTAAATTAAACCGTTAGAATTGTACCTATTTATTAAAAATTACGGTTTGATTTAAGTAGGTAGAACGTCCTGAAATTTTGTGTGGGGCCATAATTTCCCATTTTGAACAACTCTTCTTCGTAAAATTTTGCCGTATTATAAACAAAAAGGGTAGAGTACCTGAAAAGAAAATACAGTAGTGTCGCAGGATTGATGTTACAAGAGGTGAGATGGACTACAAATTTTTGAATTTTATTTTAAGGTTCTGGGATTCGGTCCTGCTTGGTTTGAAAAGAATTTTAAGAATATTTTCAGTTTTTGAAAAACAAGTAGGCCTTGGCAGGGAAGCGAAAACTATTTAATTTTCAGGTAAACTATCCTTTTTGTTCATCATACGGAAAAATTGTATTAAGAAAAGTTGTTTAGAATGATAGTTTATGGTCCTATACAAAATTTCAGAAAGATCTGTTGACCGTCATAAACAAAAAGGGTAGTTTACCTGAAAATTAAATACAATTATCTAAAATATAACGGTTTTTTCTAAGTCGACAGACCTTTCTGAAATTTTGTATAGGGCCATAAACAATCATTCTAAACAACTTTTCTTAACAAAATTTTGCCGTATCATGAACAAAAAGGGTAGTTTACCTAAATAGAAAATAGTTTTCTTCACATTTTTCATGGCCGACTTGATTTCTAAAAATTAAAACTTTGCTTAAAATTTTTTTCAGACCAAGCAGGGCGGGATCCCAAAACATTAAAATAAAATTGTAAAATTTTTTGTCGATTATACCTATAGTGAACTCAATCCGGGGACACACTGTATGAGAAAACAGTACTAAATGTTAATAAAGTATGTCAATTCGTATATTTTCAATATAAGTATTTTTGACGATTTTTGGTATCTTACAAAGGTATTGTGTGTATAATAAAACCTGTATAGCAAATATTTCAATATCTAACTTTTATTCATTATTAGAAATACAGAAGATGCAAGGAAATATAAACTATCTCTTAGCCCCCGGAAGGTCTGTGTTGACACCAATATCTTTTTTCAATGTGCTGCAGTTAATACCTTTACTGTAATGGGACGAGCATAATGGATATTAAATGGAAACTGCAATATCATTCGTGTTTTCGTAAGTGAAAAACCAACCGGAAAAAGAACCACCAAGGATAAGCTTTATACTTTCCCAGTATTCTAATATAAACGAAATGAGTTCATTGTCACACATGATAAAACCACAAGCTTAATCAGCAGTAAATGCGACTATATTCTATACGTTCAACTTAGAACTCTTAACGTTTCCACATTCACTTCACACAAGCACACAAACCATAAGAACATATGTTTTTCTTACTATAACATAAATTTTACTTATTTAGCTGTCTATATTATAATAGTTTAAAAACCCCCCAGCTCTAAATATAAAAAATAATGACAAAAAGGCAAACTTCGGGCTACAGTTAATCTCCATGATTTTAAATTTTTGAAAGACGCAAGGCAAGTCATTACCGCTGACATTCAGTAGTCTTAAAAACACTCTCCCTTAACTCGATGCACCTGAAATAAATAAATAATAATAATAACTCTACTATTATTTAATGAAACAAAACAAAACGACAGTACAACAATAATACACTATAGTTGCAGACTATACAAAAGAAGTGTTATCGTGTGCAAGGGCGGAAGCGTTCTGGCTTGCGCTACCCTTGCTTAAGACAAGTGGCGCTTACGCAAATTGCATGGATTCAAATTTATATTTACACATATATGGAAACAGTAAGTAAGCAATGGCAATGAACAATGTGAAAAGTAGTACAAATATCCCATGTAGTTGTTGCAAAACTGATTAAACATTCAAAGTATACATACTAAAATATGCTTCGGGCTTCATAGCACTTACTTGTTAATAAGGTTTCATAATTTAATTAACGCTGTTTGATGTAAAGTCTACACTACAAAAATATCTTACAATGCGGGCTACACACTGTAAATGTTATGATGTACATGTTTGCAATTGCAGTCATTTGCATGGTTTCAATACTCATACGTTTTACTATTCGTATTAGCAAGCTCATTGGCCGAAAAGTAAAAATAAATCTTTTGTACGATTTTGTGGTTAATGTATTACAGTTCTTACACTTTAGAGTACTAGGGTAGCGTCATACATAACAATCTTCATATCTTACAGCAATCTAGAATATGAAGAGGTTTTTAATATTTTTCGTATATTATTAAAAATTTTGCTAGAGACAAGAGACTCAATTCTTGGTTCAGCAATTGGTATTATTAAATATCCGAATTCCTGAATATTTTCATTAGATAATACATCTGCTATTGATATAGACAAAGGTGGCAGTTCTTTACGTTATCCAATGGTTTTTATCTACTTCTCTGAGAACCAGGGCTACATAATATATGATATTTACACGCTGTAATGAGTGATGACAATGTTTGCGTTTAACCAATACATATCATGTAGCTGAGAATTAAAAATGTAGCGACTTTTGACATTTGAACTTTTGATTTAACTGAACTTTATAAACAGACATGAAGTAATTGTCTTTCCAATAATTTCTTTCAGCGTGCATGAAATGAGAATTAAAAGCTTCTGTAATCTGTATTAATCAATGAGAAAGATCACGTGGTAAAGCGTTGCACAGTTATTAACAGTAGCCACGTTATCCAAAGGCTTTATTATATCAGAATAATTGTAATAAATATAACAATAAATGTTCACTGTATTTATGTACTGATTAATTTGAAATATCTGCAGAAAATAACAATAAGCTATAAAACAAATGCGCTGTCGCGTTTCATGATTAAAATACCTCAAACATAAAACTCTTACAGACTACAAGAACCTTGACATTCAAATATAGGTTGGAATCGTTTTATGCAGTAGTTACTACCCTTGCGTTAAAAAATTAAGAAATGTATTTACCAACTCTCAAATTTGAATCACATACGCTTTTAAGAATGCCTAGAGTCCTAGATTAGACGAAATATAGAGATCGAATTCAACAGATACAGGGTAAATGTTGTAAGAGACAAAAAGGAGCAACGATACGTGCGATAACTGGCGGGTTACTAGGGGGCTACTGCCAAGCATTGAAATCGCATTCGCAGGCGGTGAAGTTCGAATCCCACCGCCGGTAATGTTGTTTTTATTTGAAAATTGATGTAACAAGCATTACCAAGTGTTTCCTTTGATTGTTTCAGTGTTTTTAGGAACGTTAAGATATTTTTAACCCCTTTGATTTTTAAATCATTTTAGTGTCGCAACATCCACTTACTTCTGAGTAAAGTTTTTTAATTTGGAAATTGATGTAATTCGCGCGTGAAAGTTTTGTATAAACTACTTTACCAATTTTTTCTCAAAAATATACCAATGCGAGTTACTTAATTAAGTCTTGAAAAAAGGAGGGCAACGCACACCAACTAGAAACCCTACGCGATCGTTATATTAGTTAGCATTTTTAAATTGTTAGGATTGTCAGGATTTACGGGCGTCAACTTAGATTAAGATAATACTAAAAATGCTATCCATAATCGGAACTATTATATATAATAGAATTGTATGCACTTCTCTCAATCACTCAGGACTTTGTCCTAGTGTAGAAAATTTTCTAGAAAACGCCCAACATAAAATAAAGAAAAATAAAAACGATACCTAGCTATTTAGGAGCACATTTAAAAATACAAAAACGGTGATGATGGTATCAAAACGAAAACATAATTTCCAATACAAATTGCAAATGTTCGGTTTCAACACCACTCGATTTATAATATTATTTAATAATTATTACTTGATTTTCGTTATTGACGTCTAATACTTAAATTATTTGGGTTAATTTTCTCATGATTGGCCAAAAAACAGTTGAAGAATATGTTCAGAAAACCAAAACAGACCAAACAAATACCATAAACATAGCTCCGATTGTCAACCCCAACGGAGATACTAAAGAGTGAATCGGGCCTTGGTATTCCTCGCCTGTAGTCTTTATTTTTTCGTTTAAAGTTAAAGCCTAATTTGTAATTTCTGTGTTATTATTGTAAATTAGATTTAAGCATATTCTAGAATAACGGCGTAACGCCGAGCCTGTGCTGTAAAGATATTGTGTAGTTAAATTCGCGCGTGCAGCGTTAAACGCGAATCTAAAGCCTGTCCGTGGGATGAGGGGAGTTCTGGGATTTCACCGTAGCAGTTCGTGTAGTTATTTTCCACTCACCATGCCAGCTAGGATTGGATGATGCAATTTGAGAGCAAGCCATGATGCGACGCAGCACCTATGGTCCCACTTCAAGGTAAATTTGATACCGGAAATATTTGCCGTTTTAATACGATAAGCGCGAAAGAATATTTATGTGTGCAAATCGCGCCCGGTTTTCGTGCACGTAAGCACGGCCAGCCTTCTTTTAAGACATTTTGATGTTCGTTTTCAAGACAATTATTTTAAGGCTGTTTTGATATTGTTTCATATATGTTGTGTAAGTACAGTCGCGGAAACATAAACCGGGACAAGTCATGTAAGACAATTTTTCACAATTTGAATATTGCAAGTTTACCTTCCTAATTGTTCATGAAATCCTATCTACCACATACCAATGAACCAAAAAGAACTTGTTGATGCAATATAAGCAACTTGGGATAGCACCAACAATGAATTCATTCAGATAATTTAACTTAGGCAAATTTTAGTGTCCCGCTTTATATTTCCGCAGCTGTACTTGTGAGTAGCCTAAACTATCGCGCACATAGGTTGTTCTAGAGGTCAGTCCTAGTTTACTTCGATTTTCCTTCTGTTTTTGTGTTTTGAAACCAGTAAATTGTGTAAACAAATTGTCTTTTCTTATGCATTGTTTGAAGTCAGTTTCAACCCGAAAACACTACAGGGAGACCAGTTTCCTTTTTTGGCAAATATTAGGTCTTCCTATCTACGAACTGGGGCATTACGAGGATTTCATGTTCACTGAGCTAGCAAGGTAATCACAAAGGGCAAATAATTTTTCACATATTAAGGTGTGCGAGACGTTTTATTTAAATTTAATGTTACTACGCGAGGGGCTACATCCACGAATTTTTACAAGTGGGGGTTAAAATTAGGTAATGAAAACTAGAAAAGCATATTAGAGTGAAAATTGGCAGATATTTTCTACGATAGAAGACTTAATATTTATAAAATGTTTTTTAATTTGTACGTATGAGTTTATTGGGATAAAATTAGCAACCCATAATATATTTTATTTTTGTACATAAAAACTATTGGTAATTTTTTCGGACCAGGCTGGTACCGAAAAATTCTTTTCCTCTAAGTGATTTTTTGACTACCTACAATTTGAAAAAACTAAAAGAGCTTTTTAAAATTATAAATTTCATATTTTGTTGTCATTTTAAAATATTTGAAAATTTATATTTTTGTGTTAAAAAGTTGGACGAAGAATTCTCATTTCGATACTAGAGAATGGTAATTTCTTACTAATTTTCTTTGTAAATAACGCTTCCGATATGGAATTGATAACGTTGGTAGTTTAATAATTATTACCGGTAAATATTTTGCATCAATTCAAAAACTGGCATAAAGAAAAAAGAACGATCAATGAAAAATGTTTACTACACTACGTTTAAACAACAGATAGAGTAGAAGCCCGCCACAACTGGGCGCTAAAATTGAATATAATATTGCTATTGGTAAGCCGGTTGTGTATAGCTCAATTTAATCGAGTTTCTAGTTTGTAACGCCTAGATCAGGTTTCTGCACTCTACGATCCTTCCAGTAATAAAAATTGACTATCTATTCGTTAAACGAAGTATAGCATATTTTCAACAAAAACTCAGCTATTTGCAAATCTTTTACTAAGTGAGAAGGCAATTAGAAACGAGAAAAAACGTTGACATGAAGTTTAACAGCTTTGATGAAAGAAAATTGATGGAACAGCTATAAAAGAAATCCTGTGTGCTAACAAAATACAAACATAAAAATTCGCAAAATTAAGCAGATGTTTTTCAAAAATCAAAGATTTTCTTTGACGTTTTAGGAAACGTTGATTGTTGGGTTCATTGGAGCATGTTGACGAGAATAATTCACTCCACTTTATATTGAAAACATTGAAGACATGAGATCATTCCCCCTCTCGCCCATCGCCAACTGAAACTTAACAAAATCTATAAAAGGCTTTACTCAGAACTTCCCTCGTCGACATTGTGACACTAAATAATTTTAAAAATCAAATTACTTTCACGTTTCTAATAAATTAAATACATTTTCAAATAAAAAAAATGTATACCGCTGGGGTTTGAATCCGCAGCATCTGCAAAGCGATCGTAACCGCACCCCTGCGTCGAGATCGTATTTGCATCGATAAGTCCAACTACGCCACCGAGCCTCTTCGAAATAAGTCCGGCGAGCGCGTCTCTTGAACAGAACGGTGTTATCGTTGAAACGTTTTTACTCTTTTGTGACATTATCCTGTATCGGTTGGGTCTTATTTTCGGCAAATGTAAAGCCTGACCTATGTGAAAGTGATTACTTCCTTCTATTTCAAAATTAACCCAAAAATAAACAACAGCTTATTATTTTAAGGTGCGCACCCTGTATATATTTGTATCAAATTGTACCGATTTCATGCGAGGTAGATATATAATATGTATGCAAAATATCGTCTTCCTCCGACGAATAGTTTTTGAGCTATACTGCCAACAGAGAGAGAGAGAGAGAGAGAGAGAGAGAGAGAGAGAGAGAGAGACAGACAGACAGACAGCCAGACAGACAGCCAGACAGACAGACAGACAGACAGACAGACAGACAAACAGACACACAGCCTGACAGGCAGACAGACGGAATTAATAAAACCTCTTTGACCTCATCTAATGACCTTGAAACGTGAAGATCTGAAAAAATCTCGGAAGGTGATTTTTTCCTGATTACAATAATAAAAATCAACTTTTGCCGACTCATTTGGATATTGAAATCACAGATCTTTTCAAATGGGGAAGGAAAAATAATTTTGTAAGTTCCAAAACCACATTTAATCAACTGTAAGATGGGAGCAAAAATTATTTATTACATATAAAATAAATTAACGAATATTGTGTTCAGTTCAAGTTTCCTTTTATATCCCGTCCTAACATAATCCCAACTAAAGAGTTTCACGTCATGTAGTAAATTAATACATGTGAAATATATAATACCACACTGCATCTGTCATTCAGAGGTCATAGCAATTTATTATTGCAGCCATTTAATATGTACTCATTCATTCAATGTCTGAACGTATTCCGAGAAACAAATACTATTTGTTTGTAATTTCTAGTTTGATTTAAAATTAATTTTATTATCTAAGCTGGAATTCTACATGAAAATAATTTATACAAATAAAATAATGTTTAATTATATTTCTTTGAAATGCTCAGCCTGGTTTTTTTTGGGAAATCAAATTTGCCACAAAATCTATCTTCTTGGCTTTACGGCCTGCCAAATTATGTGTGAGATTTGCCCACTTCTTTGATCTTTCGGTAATTAAATAAAACTCTCTGGCGGAGATCGTACCATAAATTTAAGAAAACATAGATCAACACTATAGTAGTTTTAAAAAATATATTTTCACCGCTTTCTGTGGTTAGCTTATTAGCGAAAGATTTTTCTACTTCTAATTATAAACGTCGTTAATTATAGCTCAGCAGTCTATTTTAGCAATTTTCAAACTGGTCCGTAAAAACCGGAAAATGCAACTCCTACGTACCTAATAATAGCAATTTTATGTCCCTTTTGGCTTTTATTCCATCCTCTTTTATTTCCTGATCAATTTTCTTCGTTCGAGCAATTGCCGCTCGCTCCTCCGCCGACACCGTGCACCCCATCGCAAAAATTTCGGGGCACGACGTTTTGACGACTTTTTGGCCACCGGCCCCCGTTGGAATAATAATTTTCAAAAAACCACTGGCGGGTCTTGAAACACACCGGGATGAAACAGCACTTAATAATAGTCGCAAATCTGCAATAAACAACCGAAACCTTCTTTTGTTTTAATTAACCGCACTTCGCGTAAAGCTCACTTTGATCACAGCGCATTCTACTGACGCGAGTTACCTCCTGCGCGCTTTGTGAACATTAAACACCGGCTTCTGTTAAAGGTTTAAAAGCCAGAACACTTCTATTTTTAAATCACTTTTGCTGTTTTAAATCCTCCACATTCAACAACACTACTCTAGCTCTCGTATGAGGAACTCTTATCAAAGTGATTTCCTGCTCGCACCGAGCGTTACAATTAATTTACTCTCGCGGCTTTCGTAATAAACTGAGAATCGTTTTCGAACTGCATTCGAGCGAGCTCGCAGTTGCAAGTGACAATCTTTTAATCCCACATGAGCGCGACGCGGAAACGCACAATAGCACGGCAAAATGCGAATAGACGGATCGAAGTGGGCATGGCATGGCATAGACATCGGCAGATGGTTCTCTTGCTCATATGCAGCCCCCGGTCCCCCCCATTGATATACATATGTGCTTGACAGGGGCCCTAAAACGTTTTAACTGTAACTACTGCATTACGGCGACTATCAAACAGTGCTGCATTATTTTTGTAGTGACGCAATTACGACGTATTGACATATGAAAGTGAATTTTATGTCTAGTTTCACATTTTGCAGAAATAAAGACACATTTAATTTGAAATTATAGCTTTAAATGCAATTTGTTTACAATTTTGTCTATTGCGAATAAAATGACAATAATTAAATGACAAAGTAGAAGAGTATTTTTGTACTTACAAATTCAATAAAAAACTAGTATCCAGTGTGAAAATTAAGTAAGGCATAAATTCCATACATTCCCCCTTAACATTCATTTCTGGAAAAAATCTTAAAAGGGTATAGCGATTTAAATTACAGGGCATATGTTAGTCATTTTTCATATTTTTATATCATTTGTTTTAAATGCGATGACGTCTTTTTACTTCCCTCGTCTGAAAGACAATTGTAATCACGAAAAAATCACCTTCCGAGATTTCTTCAGATCTTCACGTTTCAGGGTCCCTAGATGACGAAAAACAGGTTTTCTCAATTCCGTCTGTCTGTCTGTCTGTCTTTTGGCGGTATAACTCAAAAAATATTTGTCGGAGGAAGACACATTATATATATATATACCTGGAATGAAACCGGGAAAATATCAGACAAATATATACAGGGTGAGCACCTTAAAAAAATAAAATTTTGTTTATATTTCATTCAACTTAGTAATAGATACAAGTATTGATTTGTACATAATGCAGGCTTTATTATTAGCAAAAAATGGGAGCCAATAGATAGACAATATTTTTTTACAATACAAAAACGAGGCACAAATTAGCGCATTACTAAATAAGCTGCGACACAGGAATACGAGAGGTCGGTCCTTCGTGGCACAGGTAGAAATTGCCCGGCCCCTTACGATATCCCATTAAACGTTGGGGCTGCACTTTTTTTATTTAAAAATTTACTTAATTTATTAGAAACGCGAAGATATTTTTACTCCTAACTTAATTTGATTTTTAAAATTATTTATTGTCAAAATGTCGACGAGGGAAGTTCTGGGTAAAACCTTATAGAGATGTTTTTACTTTCTTTTACAATAAAGGAAGTATTGGAATCACCCCAAAAATTGGAAATTGAGTTTTCTACAGATCTTCACGTGTTAGACTCCCCTGAACCCCAAAAACATATTTTATCCGCAAACGTCACAAAAGTGACAACTTATTTATCTTTATAGACAAGGTAAAAGTGTCACTTATTCTGCCTAAGCAGATAAAATAGCGACTTTTGCGTACTTTATCACACAAAATCGTTGCTCTCTTTCTTTCTTTCTATGTTTGTTCGCTATCTCCTCCGAAGATACTGGACCGATTAAATTGTATGATGGCTTAAAATTTTGCTAATTTTTAGACTTAGATCGTAGGCCTGTTTTTATTTTCAAAACGAGTAGGACAAAGTTTTAATTTAAATAAACCGTTAAGCAGCGGATCGGAGCATCTGTCGCCGTGGGTTATGTTGTGACAGTTGCTGTGGCCGAGTGCTATTAGCTCGGGTGATTCAGTATGTTCATATATCATTGCAGTAGCGCGTTATTTGAACAAGAGAGGTTGGCGCAGGGGTACAGTGTTCGCCAGTCACGCGGGTGGCCTGGGTTCGATTTCCGGCCGATGCATCCTTTTTTTTTAAATTTATATTAATGAAATTTACCTGAATACGTTTGCGGATAAAATAGTATATTTTATTCGGAGTAAAAGTGACTGTATGTGGCTTAGCTGAATTATTTGCCTCACTCACGTTCGGCTAAATAAACTTCAGCTTCGCCACATAAAGTATCACTTTTACTCCTAATAACATAATCTATTTGTTCATTGATCCGTGTGTCTGTCTATCTGTGTGTGAACAGAATATCTCTATTTTGTGCGGTTTCTGTAGAATTTGTAATTTTTGAAAAATGTTGACAAATGAATGAAATTAACAGAGTAATTCTATAGTATGATCAAAAATTATTTTCATCTAGTATGGCTATGAAATCGTTCCTAATTTATGAATGCGACTATAACTCATTTAAAAATCAAATGTCAAGTTACGTAGGTTTAAAACAAAAAACTTAGCCATGATTACTTTTTGACTTTGACAATAATCCCAACATAAAAAATGACTGTAAAATCATCGGTTTTTGTTTTAAGCCCAGGTAACCAACCATCCTTTCTATGTGAACGTCAAGGCCATTTTTTAATGTGACCTATTGGAAATGTTATGGCTTTGAAAACAGATTAAAACTTGCAACTAAAACAAATGAAAACAAATATATGGTGCCATTTAAAAAATAGTGATGGCGTCATAACATGCACAACCATAAAAATCTAAAACTGACGTTAACATATGCACTGCAATTTGAATCGCTACACCCCTTTGAGATTTTTTCCTGTATGTATTTCATTAGGAGGCGAAAAACAAGACTTTTCTCGTGCGAACGTGACAATTTCTCGAAGTCATGCGAGAACGGGAAATACAGTTTCCGCCCTGTAATGAACAACACTTTTCATTACACTTCTCTGAAAACGGCAATAGAAAATAATAAAATATATAGAAATTAAGGTATGATTTGCTTTTCATAGCAAATGTTATTTAGAATGTTGTTCAGATTTCTTTAGCAACGCTTGTTTGCAATATATTTATTCCTAATAATATAAATTATTGATTTTCCTTATACATGAGAAAAAATCGGTGCAGTGCATGGGAAAAATCACCTATCACAACGCATAAACAAACAGGATATGCAAGTGTTTTCAGAGAGGTATAATAAAAATACGTTTTTCATAACTTCCCTCGAACACAGAATAGTATATTATGTAACAAGAGCTGTAAGAAGCATATTACGAGCGAGTTGAAAAAGTTACGCACACACCGCGCGGCGGTGAGTGCGTAATTGCTGTATAGATCGAGAAAAACACGCATTCCGTTAAAAAAAATATTAATTGTCAAATCAGTGCTGCGACAGAACCTTAAAAATTAAGCAGCTGCAGTCACAGCCGTTCATCTCTGCCCCGCTCGGTACAAACAAAAACTGTAAAAATATACGTAATTATAGTAATCAAATTCAAAAACGATTGTTGCTACCAACAGCATGTCTTTAAATCCCTAAAGCCGCCTCCACATTAATAAATATTTACGTTATGCGTTATATTTTAAAATATAACGCACTTATTTGCGGTGAAAATTTAATCCAAGTGGATCATTTTTCGAAGCAGAAATTTGTGTTGCCCGTTTTGTGTCGGCGATCCGCCTATTCTTTGAGTTGCAGCGCGGCGCATTCTGCATTTTTCATCGATTTATTGATGAATATTTCAAAATCCACTGATAACATACAAAGAAAGTTGCGAAATTATCATGTGCTTTCAACAATTGCTAAGCTCGTTAACAAACCACTACCGACATTCTAGTTTCTATTTTCTATGAAGCTGTGTCGTCCAGTAGCGTTTTTTTCTTATTATTGAGTTTATTTTTAATTTTTACTTCCCTCGTCTAAAATACCAAGGAAGTTTGTCTGTCTGTCCGTCCGTCCGTCTGACTGTGTCTCTGGCGGTATAGCTCTAAAACGAGTTGTTGGAAGAATACGATATTTTGCATGCGGATTATATATCTACCTGGCTTGAAATAGGATATACTATCGGTCAAATATATACAAGGTGAGCATCTTAAGAAAATAAAATATTGTTTATTTTTTCTTTGATTGAGGAATAGATAAAAGTAATCATTTGCACATAGCTTAGGTTTTTACCCTTGATAAAAATAAGATCCAACAGATATAGGATAAATATCGTAATATGGATAGAATTGTGCAGCGATCAACCCGTCCTTTGTAACACAGCACACAGCTAAAAGCAAATCCAACGGATTTACCGGCGTGAGCTAGCAGTTAAAGCGGCGGTCTAGAAATTAGAAATCGGATTCCGCTTGGGTGAGCGCATGGGTGCGCGTGTTCAAATCTCAGCGACTGTAATGTTTTTTTTTTAATTTGCAAAGTTGATGTTATTCGGGCGAGGGATGTTCGGTGCAAACCCTTTTACTGATTTTTTTAAATTGAATGGTGGCTTATAATAAAGACCGCATATATATTTTTTAATAATAATATTAATAAGACGTGGTTAATCAGTAATTTGCTTTTAAAAACTAAAAAATGTATTCCTAAAAATAAATTAAAACAACCCACAAACATACACCAACATATGTCATCATCGGCACAACGTCGGCCGCAAATCTGTTTGAAGTTCAAGTAAAAACCGACTGGCGATGGATAGCGTGCGTCCTTCGTTACAAAAATATTTGTGTGCGTTTGTGTTTGGCGAACCGTCCACATCTACGTTAATTTCAACACACACGCACAGATTTGAGACAAATACAACGCACAACGTAAATATTTGTTAATGTGGACGCGGCCTAATAGTGCGATCGATCCATTTTACACACGACTGTGCGTAAGAACACGCTTACATAGTTTGTGCGTTGTACAATTTTGACCATTTACATAGTGGTCGTAGAAATATTTGCAAAATTTTTTTT
>CALNHX010010749.1:0-37669 GCA_940337035.1 Agriotes lineatus | reverse complement strand
GGCCAATAACTTTGCTCCAGTTATTGTCTAAACTACTGGAGAAGCTAATATTGAAGAGACTGCTACCTATCATAGATACTCATAGTCTAATCCCACAGCACCAGTTTGGCTTTCGGAGAAAGTATTCCACGTTAGAGCAGATACATCGAGTCGTGAATGTAATAGAACAAGACCTAGAAGAAGGCAGATACTGTGTTGCTGTATTTTTAGACGTGAGTCAGGCCTTCGATCGCGTCTGGCACAATGGCCTATTGTTCAAGATCAAACGGCTTCTTCCCCATCCGTACTACATGCTTCTCAAGTCATACTTAAATGAAAGAAACTTTCAAGTTAAATATGAAGACATATACCCCCAATAAAAGATCTTAGTGGAAAATGGGCCAGAAGCAATGAAGAAAAGGCGGACGCATTTGCGGAATACCTAGTCGATGTGTTTAAACCATATCCTTCAGGAAATCAGAATGAAATCGAGGAGTTTCTGAATGCACCGCATCAAATGGACTTCCCAATGAAAAAAATTACTTTTGAAGAAATTAAGAATACGATTAAAAAAGAAATAAATCCTAAAAAAGCTCTTGGGCATGACCTTGTAACGGGAAAGATCCTACAGGAAATGAGTGAAAACGGTATTAAAGCTGTACTACAAATATTCAACGCTGCAATAAGATTAACATACTTCCCAGTATTATGGAAAATCGCTCAGGTAATTATGATACCTAAACCAGGTAAGAAAGCTGATGAGATTGCCTCGTATAGACCAATAAGTCTACTACCTGTGATGTCTAAGATCTTTGAAAAAATAATACTGAAAAGACTATTGGATATTATTGAAGACCGTAAACTGATACCCGACCACCAATTTGGCTTTCGCCAATATCATGGAACAATAGAACAGGTCCATCGAGTTGTAAAGAAAATTAACAATGATCTGGAAAGAAAATGGTATTGCTCGGCCATCTTTATTGATATATCCCAAGCGTTTGATAAGGTATGGTATGAAGGTTTGTGCTACAAACTCAAGAAATGTCTGCCATATGATCTGTACGAGCTCCTGAAATCCTATCTCACTGAACGACATTTCTTAATCAAACAGCAAGATGTATTAACAGAATTAAAACCAGTCCTATCTGGAGTACCACAAGGGAGTGTGTTGGGGCCAGTACTATACCTGTTATTTACAGCAGATCTACCGAAAAGCAGGTTAACCACAATCGCCACGTTTGCCGATGACACGGCGATACTGTCATCTCATCCAAACCCAGTAAATGCATCAAGGAACCTACAAACTCATATAAATAAGTTACAGAAGTGGTTAGAAACATGGAGACTGAAAGCAAACGAAAACAAATCAGTACAGGTAACATTCACCATGAGAAGAGACAACTGTCCCCCAGTAACGCTAAATGGAAAGCAGGTCAAACAATCGGAACAAGCGAAATATTTAGGCATGCACTTAGATAGAAGATTAACATGGCAGCATCATATTTTCATGAAAAGAAAACAACTAGGATTGAAATTCAGAACTATGTACTGGATGATTGGCAAACACTCACAATTAACAATAGAGAACAAACTGCTGTTGTATAAAACAATTATCAAGCCGATATGGACATATGGGCTTCAACTATGGGGAACGGCCAGTAACAGCAACATTGAAATCCTACAAAGGTATCAAAACAAAGTGCTACGAGCCATAGTCAACGCGCCCTGGTACGTACCCAACAAGGTGATACAAAGTGATTTGTGTGTGCCCTCCATCAAAGAGGAAATCCAACGTTATAGTGATAATTACAGTAAACGGGTTCGAGTGCATCCAAACAAACTTGTTAATAACTTAATGAACAGAACAGGTGAAATGAGAAGATTAAAAAGGTTTAAGCCATCAGACCTAACCACTAGGTTTAATTAAATGTAACTGAACGTTTGGTAGATGATAAATAGCTGTATGTTAGAATAGTGCATATATAATGTAAGTAATAACTATAAGTAAGTAATACATAAGTAACTTAGGTTAAGTAACTAAGTGGAGATAATCAAAGGATTATCTCCCACATGTCAGTAAATATGTCAAAGGTAGAACTTATTGTCCAATTAGGACAGATTGTTCAATAAGTGGAGTTAATAAAAAAAAAAAAAAATATGAAGAAAGCCGTTCTAACTTCCACCAGATCCAGGCCGGTGTGCCCCAGGGAAGTGTGCTGGGGCCCACCCTATATCAGTTATTTACTGCTGATCTGCCAATTAATGAAAATGTTTTTACAGCCACCTTCGCAGATGATACTGCACTATTAGCATCTCATGTAGACCCTGTTTTGGCAGCAACGAACCTTCAACTACATCTCAACAATATGCAGAAATGGCTCCATAAATGGCGCATAAAAATTAATGAAAGTAAATCTACTGCTATAACCTTTACTACAAAGCATAGTTCTGCCCCACCGGTAGCACTAAATGGCATACTGATTCCTGTCAAGCATGAAGCTAGATATCTCGGTATGATCCTTGATAGACGGTTAACGTGGAAACCACACCTTACAAGGACAAGGAAGGCACTGGATATCAAACTCAAGAAGATGTACTGGTTATTAGGACGCAAGTCAAAATTAACTCTTAATAATAAAGTGCTTGTGTACAAATCAGTGTTAACTCCTGTGTGGACCTACGGGATCCAGTTTTGGGGCTGTGCTAAATCGTCAAATCTAGATATAATACAAAGGTTCCAGAATAAAACTCTTCGTGTATTAGCCAACGCGGAGTGGTATATAAGTAATAAAACACTACACAAGGATCTTAGAATTCCGTGGATGCGCGATGAAATCAAACGTTACACAGTAAACTATGTGAATAGACTGCACCATCATCCAAGTGTTTTAGTGATCAATCTGCTAGACAATGTTAATGTAACTAGACGTTTAATCCGACAAAAAACTCTGGATCTTATTAACTAACTAGATATTAGTTTAAGGGGGAGCGCCACTGGGCGTATCACCTCTCTCATGTTATGTAGCATATACGATAAAATTTGCTCGTTAGCCCTAGGGCTAGTTGTAAATATTGCAATCATTAATAAAAAAAAAATATGTACCAGAAATAAGAATTTCAGTACCTGCAATATTGACCTCAAACATACATTTTTTGAAGTGGCCCGAATTCGGGCCACTTAGTTTTTTATTATACTACTTAATTAATGCTTTTGATTTATCATTCTCAAACCATTTCTTAAACCTTTTACCTCCGGTTTGACACAACTTGGTAGCATTAAAGTATTCAGTTGATTTATCTATAATCAATTTGAAATCACCAAATAAACCAAACCAGAAGTTATCTTTTATTTGTTCATAGCAAAGATCTTTAAGTGAGCAAGCCATTTTGTATTCTTAAGGTTTCCCTTTTATTTTACATATTATTATTTAAGGAATTATTCACATCTAAAATTTTCTATAAAATTCTTTTTCTCAATCAGTTTCAAATGTATAAGACACCAATTTATTTAATAAAGTTTTCAATTGTTCCAATACACCTACGTTTGGACAGTGAATATTAAAAATGCTAAAATCAAATGGGCCAGCCTTTACTAACAAACAAATTTGAAAATTCGTCAAACTCGTAAACAATTATTTTATTGTTTTTCTTTTTATAAAAATATAATATTCCATTTTTGTATCTAAAAGCCCCGTTTACATCTGATGGAACCCCAGGAAATAGTTCATTAATGATTCCGTGCCGTTTACCTTTCAAAGTGCACTCATCCAATTCGATATAATAATAATTATCGTAAAATATAAAAGTACGTCCGGTATATATATTAAAAATTGTTTGAATCTTTTTATTACTTGGTACTCCTAATTCAGTAATGTTACCAGATCGTATTGATATCAAACTAGGAAAGTCTATTAGATAAAATTTATTTTCATCTATAATAACAACTTCTCCAGAAGGTCTCTGATAAATGTGAGAAATTTGTTTTACAAATGGTAAATATTCAGAAATTAATTTTGGATCTCTATATTTCTTATCATTTATATGCATCAACCAAACCCACTTTTTATTAAATATATAAAAGTGATGAGTAAACGTTATCAACAACTGATCTGGATATTTTATAGAACACAAATCAATTGTTAAAGAAGCTGGTTCATCTGGTTTTTTAGTTGTCATGATTGGGAACTTGGTAGATGAAATGGTATCCCATACAAATATTGAACTGCGTGTATATCATCTTCTGTAATATTAACTCCACTCATATAATAAGGATACATTAGAGCCGATTCAACTCCAGAATGTTGTATTCCTAAAGTGTGACCAATTTCATGTAACAATACAGTATATAAATTTGTTTGATCACTAGGTGGATCATCAAAACCTAAATACCAATTTTATGATTTATCTAAATGTAATTCTCTACAGGTATCTCTTCCTGTTGGAAAGAATGCATGAGCTAATATTTGTCCTTGTCCATCAAAATAATCTGAACAAATGCCATTCATACAACGGACAAAGTTAACCGAGATACGCTTTGCCAAACATTAAATGCTGTCTGAGCGACGTGTCTTTGTTGATTATTTGCTAAACTGAAATACCATTTTAAATTTGTCTTGTTCCATTTCTCTGGATAAATTCTAAAATGAGTTGGATTATCTTTAACTTTAATTTTAGTGTTTCTTGGTTATATTCTCCATTTGCAGGTAAATTAAAAAAATCTTGAAATTTAATTAATCCAGAGGATCTGTCATCTGTAATGGTGCCCTCTTCTATATATCCGTATTTTAATAAATATTCTTTTACATCAACTTCCGTACCGACTAAGCTAAATAACAACGGTAGAATAATTGTGTTCATTTAATTAAATCAATATTTTGTAAACGTTACCAGATCCATTATTTAAAATTTTTTTAACAACAATCAAATCAACCAAAACGCTAAGAGAAATGTTTTCCTTAATGTTTTCAAATTTAAAACTTATTTCATCCAACACGGAATGGTTATTCTTTATTGGAAAATACATTATATTATTTGGTCTTATAGTTAGTGGTTTTCTTATATTGTATTCTGACCTCCATCTAAATATCGATCCTTCAACTAAATTGGATTTTACATTCAAATCAAGTTCTGAATTTACTTTAAATATATTTTGTTCATTTGATTCAATTATTGTTTCATTTGGTATTCCAAACATTTTTTCAATGTAGTTAGATTCAGAAGGATATGTTATTTTTAATTTTACAGGACTAGTAATTATTGTTTGACATTCTGTCCATCTTAATTCAAGTTCATTTACATCAAAAAGAGTTATCTCATTAGAATATTCATGGTTAACGATATTTTTTAAACCTGTCTTTAATTCTTGAATGCCATTGTCAAACGCTACAGGTTGAATAGCATTTTTACAATGTAAAATCATTTGTCCTGGTTTAGATTCCTTTATATTAAAGTATACTTGAAAGTCATAAAGTCCTATTTCAATATTAATTACCTACTTCTTCCAATACCTTCTTATTTTCATCATATGTAATTGTAATAATATTATTTTCATCAACCGCAATTTTAAAATCTTCAAACTTGGGAATTCTTTTCTCTGTTTCATTAGCCGATTCATTTTCAAAAAAATTTTTCATGTTAGCTTTAAATACATTTTTAAATTCGTTAAAATTTTTATACTGTTTTGCCTTATGATTAAATGGTTGTGCATTATCATAATAAAAGATAGTAAATGTAAAATCTGGTACATAAAATTCTGGTACGACAGTTAAATTGTTTGATGAAAAATATTTATCTGACGAAATATAAACATCAACAACGCCCATATAATTAGTGATGTAAAAAAACTCGTTTTTTTTAAATCGAATAAAAAACCTAGAAAAAAACAGAAAAAAACGGGTTTTTTTGTTTTTTTTTTGTTTTTTATTCATTTTTGTAATTGGCAGCACGTTTTGGTAGGTATGGTTGGCGGCATGTAAGCAAACGACAAAGTTTAAACTTATTTTGGTTTTACTTGCACTTTAAAGTTCAAGAAAACTACAGCAGAGACTAGACAAATGTTTAATAAATAACAGTAACATTTTATACCTACTGCCTACTCGTATTACTCACAGATCAGCAAAGCATATGCATGCGTCTATGAGAGCACCCCCGCTCCACCCCTACTATTGGAAGTTGCTTTAAGCTGAACCCAGCTCTGAAACTGTCGACCTGATCGACGAATCAAGTTACGTTAGCGATTCATCAGGGTCATCAGACAGTGACATGGGCGACGTAAACTGCATGGATACTGACTCCGAGTCAGTTGAGGAGTCAGCTATGTCTGTTAGCTAGTAATTTCTGCATTATTATAATTTCTACAGGGTGTTAGGGAAGTCGACGGAAAAATTTCTAGGGGTGAATCCTTGGCCCAAGATATGATGATTTAACTCAACTTACCTATATACAAAGTTGCTTAGTTTAGCCGCTAGAGGGCTTTAAAGATTAATAATAATAATAATAATGGTGCACTAACACCCCATGAAGGAGCTTGGCCTGCAAGGCGGAAGGTCAGAGCTTCCATATCCTCGCTCTCACACCTGGCTGTCGCGTGTCAAATTCATGACACGTGGTGATGTGGTGAGCGTCACGCATTAGACAACCGCATTATTACCCATTATTCCTTCGAACTCAGGTCCCCAATTATTTAAAGCGACTAGCTTTTTTAAATGCTTTAACTCCCTGTATAATCACTACCAATTTTTTTTCTGGATAGTTACTTTAATTTAGAAGCTATTCACTCTCTTAAAAATTTTAGTTGGGTAAACGGTTTAGCCACAAAAAATATTTTCTAAATCCCTACAAGCCTAGTGTTATATTACAATTACTGATTCACGCTTGTAGGGATTTAGAAAATATTTTTTGTGGCTAAACCGTTTACCCACCTAAAATTTTTTAAGAGAGGAAATAGCTTATAAATCAAAGTAGCTATCCACAAAAAACATTGGTAGTGATTATACAGAGGGTTAAAAAAATATGGATGGATAATTAATTGTGATAAAAGTTTTTAAACACCCTGTAAATTTCGAAATTAAGTTTACTGGTAAAATCCCATGGCCAAAAAATGAATAAAATCTATCAAAGATTTTTCCACTTATTTGAAAAAATTAAAAAAGCTAATCTTCTCTAAAGCCCTCTAGCGGCTAAACTAAGCAACTTTTTATATAGGTAAGTTGAGTTAAATCATCATATTTTGAGCCAAGGATTCCCCCTAGAAATTTTTCCGTCGACTTCCCAAACACCCTGTATATCCACTTTTGCTATTTTTCTATTTTTCTTTAGAAATATTTGCTTTTTTTTTGTTATTATAAATTCTATAATTCACTTTACCTACGAAATGTATTATTTTTATTTAAAAATATCTGTTTTTTGTTTTTCCAAACAAATTACTTGTTGCTATTCACTACACTTTAATTCTGAAAAAAAACGTATTTTAAAAAAAAACCAGACCGCTTGGTTTTTTTTACAAAAAAAACAGGTTTTTTTAAAAAAAAACGAACGGTTTTTTTTTTGTTGCATCACTACATATATTAATTGTATTTATCATGATCGAGTTGTCTTTTATCATTTCCAAAACTATATTCAACACCATCCTCTGCGTTTCCTTTCAACTCGTATAAATGTCTCTTATCCACCAACGTCATTTAATATAGATTATTTTATAAAAGTTTTCGTTTCCAACTTATCCAATTCAAAATCGTATTCCATAGTTTTTTCAGAAAATAATAAAATAAAACATTTTACTCCTTCGTCAGCTGCGTTTGGCATTGGATGATATTTATTAAACTCCATATGGAGATTCATTTTTGGCTGTCTATTACTAGTATTCATACCTTCAAATCTCATATCTATATTATGCAGAAAATTCCATTTGAAAAATGAATCTGGGGTGTGATAACTTTCAATATTTCGACTTGCACCATACTTGGCTCTATCACAATCCATAGATATTAAAAATAATATCAGGTATCTTTTCTTATCAGGATCATAGTTTTGTCTTTCTGGAGGATATTCTTGTTCATCTTTTTCTATCCATTAATGTGTTTATTTTGAGTATTGAAAGAGGAATTTTCTACAAATCCAACAACCGCCCAATAAATAAAACCAGAACCACTATAGTTATCTGATATAGTTATATTAAATCTATCTCCCCACATATTATATTCCAAACATTGAATATCATTAAAGGTAAAATTATATTTATACAGATTGGAAGTCATGGCGTCTTTTAAAGCTAATATTGCCATATCTTGATATTCGCTTATATACATCAGGCAACTTATTTCTTCAATTATAATCGATGCATTTCGATTTTCTTTTCCTTCTTCGTATACAAATAAAGCATCGTTTTCTCCATTTTTATTTTTCCCTAAAATCAATTCACATTTCAAATCAAATATAGGAGTATCAACATCATCCATTAATCCAGGAACTAAATCACCTAAAGAAATAATAGCCTCGTGAACTCCTCCTCCGCTTGCTTTACCTCTTGCATCAAAACCATTTACTTGACTCTTGCCAACATTTCCATCCGACCTGTTTACTCTCATTTTCCTTACCGAAGCCATTGAAATATTACCGAGTTTTTGAACGTCTTTATTTTTTACCACATCTTGGCTGATTTAAATAATTTTGAAACTCATACATCGCTCAATTGAACTTTGGTTTTAATATCTGATTTTCTATCGGCCGCCTTTATATTAATATACAGATAGCTTCTATGAAAATTTATTGATTTTTCAATCACATCGAAATTAAATGGAATCTCATCATGTTTATTTAAATATGTATTATTTTTTGGATAAAATGTTCTATGACCTGCAGACTTTATATACAGCGATTGTTCTCGCAATAATTTAGCAAAATCTTTCTTTGTTTTGCAGATTATTTAAAAGAGTAATGTTTTTATCAAGTTTATCTTGTTTTTTTGTATAGATTTTATAACATGATCAAATTCCATAGTTTCCATTAATTTTAAAAAGATTAAACAGAGATGGACACACATGTTTGTTTTATCGGCTTGTACTTTTATTTTATTGTATACAATTTTAAAAGTTTTTAAGATAAAAGAATATGGTTTATTTCCTGATGAATCAAAATAAAATACTGTGTCTCCTCTGATTATATAACATGTTGCGTGGTTAGCGTAAAATAAGATTCCAGATTCATTTTTTGAAAATTTTTTTGGAAGCGACTCTATAAAGACCTTTCTGAAATCTTTAATTTTTAATTTCTTTACAAATTTCAAAGCATCCTTATAACTCGTTGCTATAAGAATGAAATTATTTAGTTGTCTGTTTGTAAATTCAAATTTTTTAAAGTAACTCCCGTTTTATTTCTCCACGCGTCTATAACTTTCTTTTGTTGGTAATTGGATGAATTTTTAAAATCCATTTATTAATATTTTATCAGTTTAGAGTATACAAAGAAGGTTTACGGGGAAGTGAATAAATTGTATTTGGTCTATGTAATTGTTCATCTCTTGTTTGTTCCTCTTCTTTTTCTTCCTGCACTAATAAATTGTACATTTTTTTCTGAACTTTTAATTGTTGTTGTTGTAAATCTTTTGATGTATCGAAATAATCACGTTCTTGATAAACTCTTTTCGTGTTCATGACCGTATCGTAAATTCCTCTTCCAAAATCAACAACATCAGAAACACCCATTGTTGCAAAGGAACTAACTAGTCCTCCGGCTAATACTGGATAAGGATGGTTATCGTTGTTTATATAATTCAAAATCATTTTTGCAGCTTCCGGGTCATTTTTAATTTTTTCAAGAGCCTCTACAACTTGATTTACAAGATTTATTTGGCCGGCTGCCAAAGCAGTTTTAACTTTCATTATGTATTTTACAACTTTGGCCCAAAATCTTTGTTTCATATCATAATTTTTAGATTTTCCTATTTTATCTGCTTCCTCTATTAATTTCAAATCAGACGCTCTTATCTTTTCATAATTTTCTTTAGTTCGATTTTCTGCATTATCATAATAACCAGTCTCGGTATATACAGCATCGTGTTCTCTACATGCTTTATCTAAATCATTAATACCAACATCGCCCCGTTCAATTCTCTTTTTGTATTTTGTAAACGGACCACAAAATTCATAATCTGGTAGATGCATTTCTGGCATTTTTGAAATTAATCCAGACGCCTTTTCGGTATCTCCTTTTGAAATACAAGTTATAGACAATCACAAATCATTTTATGAAATCCGGCGGCTGTACTTTTACTACGGCGTTTTGGAGATGATAATGATTCTTTGAAATCCCATATTGGTTTAATTAAAAATTTCCATTTACTTCCTTTACTATTTAATGACTTGTTTAAACTTGGATTATAATTTTGATACATTGAATTTGTTTTTCTGATCAATTCAATAAATTGAGAATGATCTTCCGAAGTGTATTCAGATGCGTCTGGTACTTCTCTGTCAAGCAATAAACTTTTTAATCCTGATGAAAGTTCAATGAGTTGATTATCTAAATAAAAATTGTTATCCTTTGGTTTTATAATTTCTGAACCCATCATAAATTCTCTAGAAGCTAAATCATATTTAGGACCATATATTCCATCAAAATGTCTATTTCTTTTAGGTCTACTAGCATCCTCTTTTAAAGATGTCCATACATCACCATATTCAAATACTTCATCTTCTTCTGGCGTGTGAGAAACTTTCTCACGCGTCGAACGTTTAGTTTTTTTATTTTTAGAAACGTCAATCAGTTCTTCGAAATGATTATCAATTTTTTCCAATCTTTTTGTAATTGGTTCTTCCTTCATTTCTCTCTGTTTGGATTCAACTTTTTCTTTATTGGCAAAGTCAAGTTCTCGCTCCATAATTTCTTTTTTTAATTTTTTCATTTCGTTAGCACTCATTCGTTTTGTCGGACTTCCAGTAGTCACACTTTTATTAGTCGAACCATCTTGTTCGATAGTCGTCAGACGTATTGGTTCGTTTTCGTCGGTCTCTTTACCAAATCTCCTTTTTATGTTTCGGTACAATTTTTTCATTTCCTCTGAAGTCATTATTTATATATAAATGAATAAATTCAAGGGAGTTAAACTAAAATATTTTAAAGATTTAGAAGCTGGCCAAACTTATGAAGGTAAGCCAAGAATTCCTGCAATTATAGTAGGCCCAAGTGGAAGTGGAAAAACACACTTGAGTTTAAATTTTATTTTTAATGAGAAACTGGTTTACTATACATTTATACCAGATCAACCCGTTTACCAAAACTTAAAAAATGTTAAATGTTAAAAATACAAAATGTAAATTATTTTTTGAAAGTGAATGGGAAAATATTGTATCTGTAGACGAATGTTTACCAGATAGTTTGGTTATATATGACGATGGATCTTTAGATAAGCAAACCAAAGTGCAAGATTATTTTACTAGAGGAAGACATAAAGGAATTTCCACAATTTATATCGTTCATTCAATTTCAGCTATTGATCCTAAATTTATACGTGGAAATTCAGATTACACTTTTATTTACAAATTACCCCCCAAATATATCAAATTCATTTACGATAATTACATTTCAAACATTTCCAAAGAACAGTTTGTAAAAATTTGTAATGATTGTTAGAATCAACAATTTAATTTCCTCGCAATCAACATGGTAAATTTACATTTCTTTATATGTTTTACTCCTTTATAAATGAATGAAATCTGTTGCGTAAAGTGTAAAAAGCACACAAAAAATAAAGGTTCCGCAAAACTGCAACATGGAAAAGGTGGAAGTGAATATTATTCAGCAATCTGTGTCGTATGTGGAAAGAAAAAATCTCAAATGAAACATGGACCAACCAGTTCAACCGTTAAAACCAAAAAGAAAAAATGTAAAAAATAAATGGATATGATGATGTATCTAGAGAAGCGATTATATGTATATATAAAAAGTTTTCATTTTTGTAAAGTATTGGAATAGGACTGAGTTGTGGAAATTTAATATTTAGTACGTCCAGTTTATCTGGTATTGTGTTACCTCCTTTAATTTCTTTGAGTTTAGGTGCGGAAGTAATTGTAATACTCGAAAAGGCTTATAAAATACCAGAAAGTACTTCCGAATACAGAATGGCTTATAAATTTTATAAACAAATGATAAATTTATTAAAAGCTGGAAAAATTTCTGAACAAGAAGTTTATTTGAACGAAAAAGATTTTTTAGATAATTTACAATTTTTTCCTCGAGAAAAATATATGACAAACTGAATTGTATGGATATTAACACCTGGGTAAGTTTCCCATGTGTTATTTAGGTTGCCTATATTAACTTACTATAATTAATTAATTAAAAATTAATAAATAAAAAAAATCTTATTGCAATAATTAATTCAGTCTATACATATTTTAAAAATTACAAAAAACAATTATTTCAAATCCTAACATATTTAATATTCATATAATTAATAAGCAAATCAATTAGTACTTTCAATATTCATTGACCCAATCTAGGCATTTTGGAACAAGTGAAAATTTTATTAAATAAACTGGCTTCTTATAGTTTTGAAAGTGATTGATATATGTATGTTTTTAATCTATGTTTTTATGTATTTTAATTTTTTAAATGAGTTTAATATCGCCAATGTTGAACAAGTGAACTGAATACACTTGAAAAAAATTGGACCCTTCTTCAGCAACGCCACTGCTTTATTCTCTGCCACTGCCATCTTGGTATTTAGAGATTTTTGTATGGTTAGGTTACGTACAGTCGTGTGCAAATAAATCTGGGACAGTGCTTTTTTCACATGCAGATTCAGTTAAGAATTCAAGAATATCTCCATGGATTTCCTGCTATCAGAAAGAGTTACATTAAACTTTAACGGGTACTGAAACCCGTAACTCTCTCTGATAAGAGGAAATCCATGGAAATATTCTTCAAATTCTTAACTGAATCTGCATGTGAAAAAAGCACTGTCCCAGATTTATTTGCACACGACTGTACCTAGTAAATAACCATAAATAACCTAACTTCTCCTTTCTCGATAGTAAATTGTAAATAATCTCTGACGATGGCTGTTATTAGAGTTCCTATATGTACTAAGAGGGTAAACGTGCACTTTAGGTCACCGAGGTGTAAACAAACCGATCGGCACCACTCGGGTCAGAATATGCGGGGTTGCCAGACTGACACGTACTACTTTAATACGCTACCCATATATCTAAAACTTACTATATTGCTAGCGGCTATGAGTGGGAAACTCATGAAGGAAGTGAGAAAGGCAACCAACTCTTCAATGTATAACGGTGAGCGGTGCGCAAGGGCGGCGGCGTCGTCCGCCCAATGGGGAAGTGGTCAAGTCATAATATCTAATACTTACTATATTGCTAGCGGCCATATATATAATACACATATATTGCTAGTAGGGCCTCGGAACGCAGGAAAACATTACGGCGCCGACATAGTTTCACTTAGAGTATAACTTCCCCATTGGGCCGACGACGCCGCCGCGCTTGCGCACAGCTCACCATTATACATTGAAGAGTTGGTTGTCTGTCTCACTTCCTTCGTGAGTTTCTCACTCATAGCCGCTAGCAATATAGTAAGTATTAGATATATGCTAGCCGCTAGCAATATAGTAAGTATTAGATATATGCTAACGGCTATGAGTGGGAAACTCACCGATGAAGTGAGACACACAACCAACTCCTTCATGTATACGGTGAGCTGTGCACAAGCGCGACGGCGTCGTCCGCCCAATGGGGAAGTGGTCAAGTTTAAAATTCGCTTCTAAAAGCGGAGTTCGAATTCCCACGCATGCGCACGAGACGCGTTATACTCCAAGTGATACTATGTCGGCGCCGTAATGTTTTCTGAAGTTTCCAGGCCCTACCAGCAATATATGTGTATTATATATATGGGTCAAGTTTAAAATTCGCTTCTAAAGGCGGAGTTTGAATTCCCACGCATGCGCACGAGACGCGTTATACTCTAAGTGAGACTATGTCGGCGCCGTAATGTTTTCGGGCGTTCCGAGGCCCTACTAGCAATATATGTGTATTATATATATGACGCTACCAGACATTATTATCAGCGTGTTCGGTTGTTTTTCAATGAACTCTTAGTAGTTTTGGTAATCCTGCTGTTATTCAATTACGGGTTTGCAGTAAAATTATTTAAAAATTGCAGGCAAAATCTTTTCGTAACTCGTTAGATGTTTGACTTTTAATAAACTTCCATCTTCATTTAAAAATCTTAACCAGAAAATTTAAATAAAAAATAAAACAGCTACTAATTCATAATTGTTTCTACTCTTTGGATGAATTTTTAGACTCTATAATCTTGGATGCACCATCATAAACTTTATGTGTTTATGGACTGTGATATTTTGTATTATTTATTGCAACCTAGGATTAAGTTTGCTTCAATTGATTATGTGTTTTATGTACTTACTCTTGCTATTGTACTGTTATGCCTTGCTAGAAACATATTATATGTAACGTAGTTAAATAAATGTATTGTTATTATTATTATTATAATTGAAATAAAATTACTTCTGTTGGAAAATGGAAGAGGAAGATACAGGGGTGTGTAGGGTAGAAATAAAATCTACTGTATTTGTAACTAAACCTTCAAACAGTGCTAGGTTTATTATTGAACATAAAAAAGTGCCAGACATATAACTACAAAAATTAAAGTAACTTGATTATAAAAAAGCGTAGATGTATTTACAAAAAATAAATTGAATTGTTAATAAAACTGTGCATACATGTTTTCCAAAATTAAAGTAAATTGTTTATAAAAAAGCGTAGCGTAGCTATCAACAAAAAAATCCACATAAAAAAAGTCACTTATAAAAATTTGAAAACCCTACTACTGGCTTACTTGCGTCGCCCTGAGTCGATTGACACCAAAATCAGCCAATTCGGCCCACGGGTTCGCTCACACGCTCGTTATTAGTTATTACTGCAATTTTTAAATAAGCAGGATTATCGAACACGCGGATAATTGGTAGCGTAATAACCATCTATCTAATACTTACTATATTGCTAGCGGCTATGAGTGGGAAACTGACCAAGGAAGTGAGACAGACAACCAACTCTTCAATGTATAATGATGAGCTGTGTGCAAGCGCGGCGGCGTCGTCCGGCCAATGGGGAAGTGGGCAAGTTTAAAATTCGCTTTTAAAGGCGGAGTTCGAATTCTCACGCATGCGCACGAGACGCGTTATACTCTAAGTGAGACTATGTCGGCGCCGTAATGTTTTCTGACGTTTCCAGGCCCTACTAGCAATATATGTGTACATATATATATATATGGTAATAACGTAGTACGAGAAAACGCGCATGCATTCAGTCAGTCTGGCAACCCCGCATATTCTGACCCGAGTGGTGCCGATCGGTTTGTTTACATCTCGGTGACCTAAACTGCACGTTTACCGAAAGAAGTTTAAAATTGGCAAAAATCTGGTACTCCATGGTTTGTGGATCCAAAACAAGTCACCCTACATGTCCTAACCATATATATAATACACATATATTGCTGGTAGGGCCTGGAAACTTCAGAAAACATTACGGCGCCGACATAGTATCACTTGGAGTATAACGCGTCTCGTGCGCATGCGTGGGAATTCGAACTCCGCCTTTAGAAGCGAATTTTAAACTTGACCACTCCCCATTAGGCGGACGACGCCGCCACGCTTGCGCACAGCTCACCGTATACATGAAGGAGTTGGTTGTGTGTCTCACTTCATCGGTGAGTTTCCCACTCATAGCCGCTAGCAATATAGTAAGTATTAGATATATGGTCCTAACTATTCTAGTATATACAGGGACTTTAGCTGTTATGATCAGCAGATTGATCCGATAGAAAATCGTCCGAAAATCGTCTTTCCGTCGTTGATCTGTGCTTTAGTCTGTGCTTAAAATGGCAACCAAAATATATGGCGTGGGGATCGAGGACATACAAAAGCTTCGCGATTTCTATCGTTCTCTGATGAAAAAAAAAATTATCAGACCATTCCACAAAATGGAGTTTCTCGATTGGGTTAAAGTTAAGAGTGAAATCGCTGTAAATCCACAAAGAGTGAGAGTTGCCGTTGCAGATTCAAATATTCATATAGATAATGGAGTTCAGTGGCGTAACTATCATATGTGCAGGGGGTGCAAAGAACCTCCGCGCCGAATGTATATAGGCGCCGCGGTAGCGGAGTTTTTTGTGAAAATAAAAGTTTTCCTAGAATAGAGGTTCAAAGCGGCAACAGACTATGATACGTGAGCGCCACTGGGCTCTTTTGAGTGCGCAGTCTTTTCTCCTTTTGAGTAGATTAGAATTCCAGCTCTAGTGTGTGTTTGTGATTCTTAGTAGTGATGGGCATAATCGGATGATTTCAATAATCGGAAGGTTCCATTTCGGAATGATTATAAAATCGGAATATCATCCGATTATTTTACATTCCGTAAATGCAAGCAAGGGAAAACGAGCGAAACAACAAACGGAAGGAAAACGAAGTGCGTGAAAATTTGCCATGAGAGCACTCGCCGTTGCGCCGTAAGCCTTTATCTGCGTTGGCATCTATTGTTTGGGTTTATAGGACGGCCAGTAATAGTATATTGTACAACAAGTTGAGAAAAGTGTGTTTTTTCCGTGCGAAGCCGAGATTAAAATCGCGCTGAGCACGGAAAAACATTTTTCTCACGTGTTGTACATGCTATTTTTTCATGTACTGTAGGGAAATGCCTACAAATTTTGATATAAAAATATGAAAAATCATGTGAAAGGTTGTGCAAAAATTAAAATAGTAGGTAGGTGTTAGGTAGCCATTGACCATAGTAACAATAAGCATGGTTACGCTATGTAAATAAACAACCAACAAAAATTTTGAAGTCCATTTCCAAAAGTGATTAGCAATGGAAGTGGATGTACCCGAAGATATTCTGGCCGCGGCTTCTGAAGCCATCGTAAATTTAATGCCAGCCAAGTCGAAAGACAAGTACGAGAAGAGCTACAATGAATTTTCTAAATGGCGGATAGAAAAAGAAGTACACGGGGCAAGTGAAAACGTCCTGCTTGCATACTTCTTTGAAAAGGTTTATTTTATATCTAATAAATATTGTCTTTAATAATTCACTCCAATATTGTTTCTGTACAGGCAAAGTCTTTGAAAAGCTCGACGTTGTGGTCAACCTACTCAATGTTGAAGTGTACGCTCAATATAAAGGAAAATGTAGATATTTCAAAGCAGTCAAAAATGCTAGCATTTTTAAAACGTCAAAATGATGGATATTAGGCAAAAAAGTCTAAAACTTTGACAATGGCTAACGTCATAACATTTTTAACCCAAGCTCCTGATGAATCCTTTTTAATGATGAAGGTCGTATTAATATTTGGGCTTAATGGTGCTTGTAGACGGGAAGAACTACGTAACCTGTCAGTTAATGATATCGAAGACACTGGGTCCACTTTAGTTATTACACTGCGTGATACGAAGACAATGAAGAAAAGTGTTTTCACTGTAACTTCAGAAGCGCCGGTGGGAATTAATGGAATTGATTTGTATAGAAAGTATTTGAACTTACGTCCGAAACATACTAATCATCCAAGATTCTTCATCTACTATAATAAGGGCAAATGTTCCGTGCAGCCTGTAGGCATTAATAGTTTTGCTGCGATTCCAAGAAAAATTGCAGAATACCTGCAGCTGTCAGATAGTAAGAACTACACAGGACATTGCCTACGCAGAAAGTCAGCAACATTTCTTGCCGACAGTGGAGCTGACATACAGATGTTGAAGCGTCATGGGGGATGGCGTTCGACAAACGTGGCAGAGGGATATGTGGAAGACAGCATTAGCAATAAAATTAAAACGTCCAGGCGAATTTTCGGACAGAACGTCGTTCCACTTCAATCTTCGATGCTTTCTCTTGCACCGGCGAGTTCCACTGATTCGCTAGCAATCAGCAGTAATTTACAATCTAATGGAATAACATTTTCTAATTTAAGTAATTGTACGATTAATGTGTACCCTACTGCTTATAATTAAATTTCTAATTTTTGTGTTATCTATATTTATGCGTTGCTATGTAGAAAAGTGTTGCTATGCAGAAAAGTATCACTTTTCTAAACGATCTTGTTTTTAGGAATACAGTACATTTCCATACAGTACGTGAAAAAACAATTTATGAGTTTGAGTCGCACAGTGGGATATAAGAGGAAATAAAATATTTTTTTCAAATTCTTACAGTAGTTACCTTAATAGACTTTCGGAAAATGGTAGTGATATTTTAAAGTTTAATGGCACATAAAGTACATAATATATAGTATAAAACAATACATGAATTTGAAGTCTGTACGGTGTACTATCTAATAATTAATCTACGAAATACCACTGCAATTAGTGCCTTTCACGTATCATACACGTGCGCATACGGCGCGACTCGTCGGCATTCGCCAACCAGCATATAGCAGTCAAGTGAGTCAACACAACATTCCGTATTCCGTTCAGTTCAAATTGGCATTTCGTTTTCTCATTTTGTATACCGAATAGCAAAATAATCGAATTTCAAAAGTTCACAATTTTGTGCACCGAACAGTAAAATAATCGAATTCCGAAAAGATCCAAAACGTTCGGAAATAATCGGAACCTTCCGATTTTTTTAACAATCGGAAACTTTCCGATTATTCATTCCGGATAGGCCCATCACTAATTCTTAGATTGCATAGTGCATAGTATATAAATTCAAAGTTTTAAACCGCAAATTTCTGACGATTGCCTCAGATGCAGAGGTCATAGAGAGTGCCAAATTACTTGAAACTACGTATGAAACTGATATCGATGACGGCTTACTAAAGCAAATTGTACAATTTCGATCTTCGTACACAACTAGTATTAAATATTGCTTATCAGTAAAGGAAGTGGGAGAAAAATGTCTGTATTTGTACGAGCTTATATCCTACTTTTTACATCCCGTCACTACAGCCTCCACTGAGAGATCTTTTTCTAAATTAAAAATTATTAAAAACTTTTTGCTAAGTAAGGTGAGCCAAATACACCTAAAGAGTTTTGCATTACTGAGTATCGGGAAATTAAGAGCCAGTACTCTTGGTTTTAATTCACTGATAGATATGTGAGCTTTAGCAAAGTGTCGCAAAGGAGAGTTTAATTAAAGTGCCATACCTACCTACATATTTATATATCTACTAGGTGGCCCGGCAACCGGCCCCCCAAAAATAATTTGTCTCTGAAACCCCGTTTCACCACTATAGAGTTTTAATTTTATGTCATGTCCATCGTCTTGGTCTTAAAAATACATGCCATTTTCGCAATCAACGTCGCAAAAAACCGCAATAACGACACCCATATCGATTTTTAGGCTTATTTGCCCCATTTCACCCCCTAAGGGGTAGCGGACCCGACAGACGTTGTCCTGCCCGAACGTTGGTTTGCCTGCTATTGGCGGGTTTAGCAAACTTTTTTTTTTATATTCGAATTTTCGATTTTTTTCATTTTAAAAAATAGTGGAGGGTGGTGGGAGGGGGGTGAAATTTTGGAGTTATATCTTCTGATATGCGAGAAATCTTTAAAAAATTAAAATGATAAATTCGCCAAAAAAAATTTTAAAAAAATTCTAGAACCCGATTGCACCGATACCTACCGGATCCAATTGTGAATCTAAATCATCCAGGAACCCTCTCAACCACACAAAAAAATTTCATCAAAATCGGTTGTTATGGGCCAAAAGTCACTTTTCGTATTAATTTAACGATTTGCCTTATCCCTGCCTAATTCAAGGCACTTTGCACATTTCGCTCTAACTATCTACCCTATATTCATGCACCCTTTCCTCAAGTAAAGTCACTGCAGGTTAGGCCTCACGTTGTACGCGTGCTATGTTGGTTGCAGATGCGATTTTTCTGCAAATTTGGAATTCTGGACCTAGCTGTCAATTATCATTAGCCATTTTGACTTGTCAGAAGATGGATGTGGTGAAAAGCATCTTTGGTTAATCGATGCACGAATATTTGTAATTCGGTTTTGTCACGCTCATCCTAGCATGAAAATGTATATTTTGGTGTGAATTTTGCTGGGGAGACTTCCCCGACGTTTTTGTTGTGATACATTTCAAGCACGGACTTTTGTCCGGAATTCATCTGACAAGCACATGTAATTACTTGGGCGAATCGGAGCAGAACACCTAACGGTATGCTATTTTGACAGTTATCGGTTATATTTCTAAGGCGGAATGTTGTTCCTTTTAGCTCCCCTTTGGTACGGGCGGTGAACGCACTCAGTTAGCTCCCCTTTGGTACGGGCGGTGAACGCACTCAGATTAGGAAGCAGTCCTTTAGTATGAACTAACGCACCTCTGTTGGTGTGCTGCGAGCTTTGTACATGGTGGCACAGAACTTTTCGAAGCGTTTGGTTGATGGATTTGGCCCCTCTTGAAGAGCACTTTCTCCAGGCAGTTGCTGCAGTCAGCTGGCTGTGAGTTTGGGAGATTTCCAGTCCCTAAAACAAGCTAGCAGATTTATTGGCCCGAGATCTCTGCGTTACCTGCAGTAAAGCCCGTTGGATCACCTGGCTTCCTCGACATCGTTCAGTAGGCCTCCGATTGAGCACGTTCGTCACCTGGTGCAGTCAAGGTCTGTCTTTGCAATACATTCTGCGTTCTTGTGCAGTTTTTTAGCTCGACCAACTTAACCTGTGTTTTGTAGGCCTCATTTTAATGTGTTTAATTATTGTTTGGGCTACGGCCAGATTTTGATAATTAATTAAATTTACTTACTTTAATGTTGTGATAACTCACCGGCAGTTTAAAGTAAATCTATTTTGTTGTTTAACATTTTAATATTTGCAACTTTGACATTTCAAGCCTCCATTAGAGTTCAGGCTGTGTCTAATGTAGATGCATAGCGACGATAAGGTTTCCCTTATGTAAATGTTTGTAAAGCAATTCTTGCATACGCCTTTTGAACAATTTTAGACTCGATCTCAGTGGAGAGATCTGTCAGTTCGGTTGAACTTGACTTAGTGCGGCCCCATTTTGCAATAAATTAGCGAAATCAGTCCGATCGTTGTTTAAGCAATTACGCCCCTTTAGGGCGAGATTTAATTAGCGTGTTTCGGGTAATATTGCGCCCCTATAAACCAAGATCTTGGGTAATAATGGGATTTGTGTACAATTGATTAATAGTATAATTATGTATTTTTGCAACTGAGGGTTTAGCGTTGATTTCAACTTGACAAACAAAACGAAACCTTAACTACCGCTTAAATTTGAGACGCGTTTGGTCATACATGCGAATTGCTACGATCTTCGATTACTATATTTATTTAAACTGGTGAGTTCAATCTGTGATAAATTTTACTATCTTGGTATATGAAATCTGGTTTGTGATATTTGTGGTTGTTGTGATATACTACCGAGCACTGTTAATATTTTATTAAATTATATATACTCGTTACTTATGCCTGCGAATTTGATTTGTGTGTCCTTGTCGCTACCTCTAATTTTCAGGATCGCTTAGTAGCACCTTCCGTAGTGTCTTGTTTGATGATTAGCAAAGTGCTGGGTTATCTGCTACTTGGCGCCCATAAATTACTCATCGTTTCAGCTTACGCTTTAAGTCTTTTGTTCGACCCACGACCAGCTCCGGCTGAAAATCCGGTAGCCTTTGCTACTCCTTATTTTATAGTCAGAGTTAGGTAACACGGTCCAGCCGTTTTGGAGGAGTTCAGTCACGTACACACGTACAGAAGAATTATATGTATAAAGATATACGGATGGGGCCATAATTATATATAACAGCTGTTGGGGAATCTCCCAGGTTTCCGTTTATTTGGAAACTTCTGGTTGCGAACTGGAATGGAATTTTAATGGACTGTATGGATTTTATTCTTCACTAAATTATACACTCGTTGAAAGAAAAGTAGGTAATTTATTTGCAATAAATTAACACACGAACATTTGAACATGTAAACAATAATTAGCCTTCTCGGAGCGGACCTGCTCGCGTGCAGTCAGTTTGACAGACGGAGGTTAAGTGGCGAGAGAAGGCACGCTCCAAGAAGTTCTGAAATGCGCATAGTACAATGCACAACTGCAAGCGAAGCGGCAAATTTTATGAAATACTTAACAGCAATAAGATAACATGAACTACAAATGCTTGAGTAAGAAAGAGATGGCCATACGAAAAAATTGCTTTAGTAGGCACAATTAGTTGACATATGTCTTAATTAAAGTGAGCGTCAAGCCTACTCGAATATTTGCTACTATGTTTATCTCTTTCTTACTCAAGCAATATGTGTTATTTCTTGTTTATGTTTTCTCATTGCTGTTATATATAATTGTGACCCCATCGGTATTTAATTATTCTTGTGAATTATTTAAGTTTGTATTCCTTTTACGTGGTTTTTGTTTTTGTATTTTCCTATGTATTTTTATGTTTCATGTTATATTTTGCGAGTGTTTGATGTAATGGTAAAATCTGTTCTAGTTTATGGGTCGTAATCGTGGACGGTTACAGAACTGGTAAAGCAGAAAATATAGGTGTTTGTAAATAGGTGTTAGGTGCCCAGTCATTATTTCGAACAAAGATCTTTGGGACCGAACAAATCAGGTGGACATTAATATAGAAATTAGGAGAAGAAAATATGGATGGTTAGGGCATAGGTTGCGAAAAAATAAAACTGAAATTTGCAGAAAAGATTTGATTGGAAACTTTAGAGTTTCAGAAACAGAGGACACCCGCGAAAAACGTGGAGGAGAACTGTAAAACAAGAGACAGGAAAGACTATAGCACAACTGAGCCAAAGAGCAAAGGAAAATGACAACTGGAGAGAATATACGAATACCCTATGTGCCAATAGGGAATAATGAGATTATTATTATTATTATTATTATGTTATATTTAATAAAAGATTGAAACATCTAAATGTGTTTTATTTTGCAGTAAGTAACCTTTCATGTTAAGAAAAGAGCTTATTAATTTTCTTTTAAATTTAAAGTGTTTTATGACCAAAAACTACCCCCCCCCCCTCTTTTTTCTGAAACTTCTTGTCTACAGCGGCTATCATTTATTCTTGCACACCGGCGCCAAACCGTCTTGTTACGCCACTGATGGAGTTGTTGTGATTTCGAAATCTATAATTGTAAGAATAGATAGCAACGACCTTGAGGTGACAGTAAAGCTAAAAGGATGGCATTTCGGTGTTGGGAAATTCGCATGTTTCATATTTAATCATGATGCCAAAAAGCAAGAATTCCTGAACGCGGTCGGGGAAATTGATCAATATGCAAGGTGAGACAACTTAAAACAATATCAACAATTATTTTTCGGATGACTGTTTTATTGTTGCAGCGATGATGATAGTATGAACAAAAGTGACCAAACTCCTCCTAGTTCAGAATCGAGCAATGATGAAAATGAAGAAAATTCAGCATAAATGAATAATTTAAATAATTTTGTAATATTACACTTAGTTATTTCATACCTAATTATTAAATCATTAATAAATGCAGTGTTTACATTTTATACAAGATTTAGTTTGATTATCCATTTATTTATCAAAATTTGTTGTTAGTAATATACTTAATGAATTTCATCACCGTAATATAATAAATAATGATGTCGTTTGTTGATAAATTTAAAAATAAAGGATTGATTATGACAACTACATCTGATAATGATGGGTGAGTAAATTATTTTATCTACGACCACTACTAAAAGCAGGCCTTTTAGCGCTAGCTTGTTTCACTAAAAGTGACGTTTTATAGTTTACCGTGGTTAAAGAAATCAGCTGTTTACTTTTAGCTCTAGTGCTAAAAGTGAAGTGAGGTTATAAAACTACTGAACTACGAACTGGAAGTGAAGTTGTAAAGTTATTCTAGTTGCTTCTTGCGTTACAGGTAAAGTGTTTTTGAAATAATTAAAGCGTTATGTAATGAATACACTCAGATGTGGAGTATTAATAATTACATTTCGTAACTCACCGTGACAGCACTGACTTCGACAGATTTTTTAAAATGTGTAATGTAGCATGCTGTGAGAATGCTTAATTATTTTCAATTAATATCAAGATATCAAAAGGGGATCATGTGATAACAAGTGTAAGAGAATAACGGGTGGCAGTAAATATTAGCAACCAAGAGGTTGTTTACAAGGGTTGAAAAGTTTCTATAATTTAAAGATTATCAGTCAAAATATTCACATTAAAGGTCGAATAATACCTTTAATTGTGAGGATATAATTCAATTTGATAAGTGTTAGTAAGAATAGCCTTCTGCACGATCAAATACTGACCAAGGTGTCAATATTAGTCTTCACATAGTGAGTTGGAGATTTATAGAATCCATTTCAAGTGGTCATTGATGTACAAGCCATCAGTTTAGTGAGTGTTTGTGTGTTTGGCATGCTGCAATACCGTTTTAAGAAAATATTAAACGGTCAAGTCTGCCTACAACGAGCTTTTATGGGTCATCATCATCTTCAAGTAGGTGTTTGACGATTTCGATCAGTGTGAAACTGATATTAGAGCAACATCCCAAGTACGAGTTTGGCTGTTGAAGGTTAATGTATTCTAGTAACAGTTTGGATACGGCAAATTTAGAATTTAAAACGTGTATTTAGATTTAGAGAATCTTAGAATATTAAGTTTTCTAAATTAATATTGTGATTTGAGTACTCGACGGTTTCGATCTTTATAATTAGAAATTTATCATTTTGGTCTAGTTATTTTAAAAAGTATTTAACCTCATTTATTGGAACTTTCATTTAATTAAATAATTTTGACAACTTTAATATGACTATTAATTTGTAATGTCAATTCAAACGTTTAATACACTATCACAGTTAATTAGATTCAAACTCAAGTACTAAGAGTGTGATTTAAAATAATCAAACTAATATTTATTTAGTCATTCAAAGTACAATTCATTAATACAGTATATATATTTGACATTAACTCATTCAGCTGGGAAGTACAGAGAGTCTCAATTGCTAAATAAGCTGGCTAGCCGAGGTATATTTAAACATGACATAATTTCAAAGTCAATTATGAAAGTATGATATATGTCAATATATGATTCAGTTGAAAGCAACAAGGTAAGTGAGAATTATATACATTATCATTGATATTACTTCTGTGAATTAAGCAAACAGGGTAGATATCACTAGTTTTTATTATACATTAAAATCTCCTACAAAAGGGGTGGTGTAATAAATGACGCTTATTAATTGAAAATGATGTGAAAAAACAAGACTATTTAGCTAAAGAAATTAAACAAAAATGGGTAGAAAAGAGGGGTGTTCATTTTGGTTTCAAATTGTCTCAAGAATTTCGAAAACTTCAACGGATGAAATTTAAAAACAACCCATTTTCCCTTTAAAACGCGTTTTGAAAAATCTGATCTAGACAAAATGGATCGTATTGTTATGGGCTTTTTGGGGTGAAAAAAACTTCAACGCTTGAAAATCAGGGTTAAAATGCTGATTTTTGTTATTTTTTATAAACTTCAACGATAACAACTTAAAAATCGAGCTGTTTTGCTCAAAAAATGCGTTTTTAGAAAATCTGGTCTAGAAAATATGTTTGTATTTTTAATGGTTTTTGGATAGAAAATGAGTGTTTTGAAAACAAAGACTTTAAAAACAATGTCTAGAACATGCACTATTATAACTACTAACAATATAAAACTTTATATGATTATTTCAAGAAATACCTAAAAGAATTGTGCCACTTATCGTTAATACGGTGAAGTGTTTGCTTTACTTAAATATGCTGATGCGTAACGTTACTTCATGACTAATAAGAACATTTATTTTAATGCACCATTTTTGTATTTTACTAACTGATGCTCCTCCAATATAAAAACTTAAAGCAATAACGGCTACCTGACTAAAAATATATGGACCTACGGTTTTGAAGTGCGGCAGAATGGATTTTTCCAGAAAAAACAACACATATCAGTAAATAGGAAATTTCCAATAAAAGCTAAAGTATTCACAAACACAATATCTATTTTAATCTATTATGAATATGATAGAACTAACAAAATAAAGCCATTCATCTAATCGATCTGTATACGACTGCTAACAGTAAAGAAGAGTTCAATAATCGCTGTAAGCTGAAATGAGAAACAATGCTATTGCAATATAGCAATAAATATTCTCAATGCTCAATAATACAGTATATGGCACAATATCCTGGATACTGGTTTCCAATATTGCCTTGTGTACTAGAGCAAGAAAAACGACTGTTTTATGATGTCAAAACCCTAGTCATCAAGATCGCTTCAGATTTATAGCTACGTGTGCTAATTTCTCGTTGAAAGTGAGCGAAACATTGAATTAGTGTATCTCAACAATGGCACCGCCAATCCCGGAAGTCGTCCGTTACATAATAAGTAACTTAGCTCTGAATAGAATCGTTGTTGAGAAGCCGGGTACCGCAGTTGCAAGCAAGTCCTCGGTTCGAATCCAACGGGAATCAAAATTTTTTCGCAGCTCTGGCGATTAGAATCGAGCTCAGTGAGGCCTTTCACAGTTAGGCACTAAATTGACTGTGCTCTACTCAGAACCCCAGACCTAAGAGATAAAATAACAAGGTCAACACATCACCATGACATACACCTCACACAATGGTTGCTGCGCAAGCATTAAACGCGCGCTCCAAATGTGTAACTCGACACCGGGGCAAGTTGAGCATTGTAGCTTCAGACGCAAGCATATAAAGCACCAGCCTCTATACCGCAAGGTAAAATGAGGTTACCGACAATACATACATACATAGAATTGTTATTGATGCAAAGGAAATAAAACGCTGTAGCTTAAAAAATTAGCACAGCGTGGAAATGCAAGACTACACCACGAACGTCAATGATCCAAGATGTCAAATCGGTGCTTGCATGTGGTGTTAGAATATTAAATTCGCTAAATCCCCAAATTTTACTTGCCAGGTGGTTCTTAATCAATTATGATGTCTCTGTACATACAGTGCGCCGCACGAGTACTGAGACAACCTTATAACTTGTTTATTAAGCAATATATAAATCAATAACTTTAGCAAAAGTTGAATGATAGAAAAATTACTACTATATCCGCAACATAACTTATTATAGCATTACCGGTAAAACTAGAAGTAATTAGTATCAACTGTAGTTTTTT
The DNA here is from genome assembly GCA_940337035.1 of Agriotes lineatus. Lineage (NCBI taxonomy): Eukaryota > Metazoa > Arthropoda > Insecta > Coleoptera > Elateridae > Agriotes > Agriotes lineatus. The sequence continues at coordinate 10,540 of CALNHX010010749.1, read as the reverse complement.
TTAAATGGCAGTATGGACATTTATACTTGTATCTTGTAAGGCATTTGTCTCTTTCTGCTATTCTGAAAATAACAATATTAAACAGACAATAATTGTGAATCACAAACAATAATATTTTTAAGTAGCAGTTCACTAATAAAAATGTTCAACTGTCTTTCCCTGCGTTCTATACAATTCACATGCTTCAGGAAATTTTTTTTATTCTCCGTAGATCAAAATCATATCAACATGCGCATCACTTGAATGGAGTTTAAGCTTTAACTGAAATCTTACCGTAGATTCAACTGCTACTAACAGATAATTTACTTTACATAAATGACAATTGTATACATATAAAACAAATGCTGTCACTAGGAAATTAGTGCATTTTTAATTTTAAGCACAAAACCAAGATAGAAGTAAAATGTCCACACTGCAATTTGAAAAATGAAAATTGGTACTAGTTGTGGTTTTACCGGTAAAGCTATAAGAAAATAATGTTTGTGATATATTAGTAATCTTCCTATCATTCAACTTTTGTTATATCCATTTCTTTGTATTTCGAATAATAAACAATTGATATGCTTGCTTCAGCACTCGTGGGATGCTCTGTATAACATGGATTCCATTGCTTCTTAAAACTGCAACCCAACATGTTATGTGTAAAAGCGTAATTAACTTGAGAATTATTTGGTGTATAGTACATGTCGTGTAAAAGCTCCTTAATTGGAACACGGTCACTGGTAAATGCAGTATTAGTGTTTTACCGGCTGTTAAAACAGCTGGAAAAATAAGGTTTTGTTTTAGATTGTAGAGTCCCTTCTGGCGGCAGGACTCTATGTATAGTGTGTGCTCCAAGTTTATCTCGTTGTTTCATGATTTCGTGTATTATTAATTGAGAAAGCTTGCTGGTATGCAGTTTAGAGAATTGGACACACTTTTACGACTTTGGTCCGCATCTTAGGAACATAATTAAATTTAAAATTGTATTAACATGCCAGAAGGTCTTCCTGTATGACGTTGGCTAGCGTTGACTGCCTGCAGCCGCTGGGGGTTTTCTTCTGCGACTCCTGTAGCTGAACGAGTACTCTAGGTATGCAGTGGAACACCAAAGGTAGGTGGCATATAATTAATTAGCTAGTTTTGTTTTTATATGTTGTGAGTAACGACTAGGCGCTCCATTTGTATTAATCCTTCTGTTTAATTTAAAAGCCCGAAGCATTTCTTAGCCTAGTCCTTACACCACGCCATATTCTTCCGAGAGTTAAAAGAGCTAGCCGAAGCCTTGTCTACCCTTCGTTTAAGGGCGGTACAATGTTTGTACTCCATATAGAAGGGTAGTATAATGTATAACAGTTTCGAAATACAATTAGTAAAATACAATAAATGCATAATTTATTTACCCAAGTTCAGAGTTCAAAACAGTTACCTAACAAATCATTGGATAAAATTTCCCCTAAGGCTTGCATACACGAATTGCACCGCAGAACAGTGTATATACTCGAAAATTCACAATTCTAGTCTTCAGTATTATACATAGAGGTATATGAATATAACAATGACCATGATTCATTGGTAGTACAAACAAAAATCACTTAAATACTAGAAATTAAACTAATATATATATAACATTCAAAAATAAAATTTACTATGCAGATATTACTTTTACTAAGATCACCTTCACAAACCCCACTTGGTGAAAATACATCACAAAATAAAATACAATTCAAGAACTTCATATTTCAATGGTTCAGTGTAAAACGAATCACTTCACATTGATGATAATACCAACCACTATTTGAAATTTTCACGTTCTGTACAGTAACTTTAGGCACAATATCAGCATACAGAGACCAAATAGATCTAAACGGAATCCAGTTGCAGTGTACCAGTTAATGATTAACAGATAATTTTTCTCGGGGATGCTAGTAACCATATCGCTTCTAAAAAAAAGTTACAGTCAATATATTTTCTAAATCATTCTCTTGTTGTAGGTGTTCAAATAATGAGGTTGACCTGTAGATAATATCATAGGTAATGGATGATTGCCTTATAATGTAATATGGACACTGGTCTGTTAATTATAAAATTATAGGAAACTGTAGAATTTTCTGTAGAATAAATTGCATTCCACCTGATAATGGTCTATTTTTCGTAATAAAGAAGCTGGAATCGTTTACCGTAATCATGTGTAATGTCAACTGTAAATATGGAAAAATACTTAACTAACATCTGTAATTACTGATTGGCAATGTTAGGTGCACATTGCATTAATATTAATCACTCTGATTTCGAATCTGTAAATTTAAGTTTTGTCTTTAATAACAAATTATAATTTTTCGCACTTTTTAATAAATGGTGAGATTTAAGTCACTACAAATATCTCAGAAATGGGGTGCCAAATACCGGGTGACTATAAATGATTGTGATTTTTTTCTTAGGTTGGTACTGTTTATGTTGGTGGCACTGTAAGTCTATGCCAAATTCAATGTTCGTAGATTAGGTTTGTAATGTTACATGCAGTCTGCATGTCACATTTATTCATATAAAATATATCCAGATAGTTAATTTAAAAAGTTTATGTACAGTCGATGTGTTGTGAATGGTTACGGGTAACCAAAGAGAAGTAAATAAACAGAATGATAAAAAAGTTCAATTTGAAACTAGACTCGAGACGGTCATATTAAAACCGATGGTGGTTCAATTCCAACCAATTGGTATTTTTAATTAAAGATCATTACACAGGAAGTAACTGGTAATGATATAAAATAAATTCAGCAAATCAAACCGGCTATCAAGTCGACATAATTGAAGTGTTTGCAATATCATATTGAAGTTATATTACCAAGTAAATAACTTACAATATAATTAACGTAGAGCCAGTGTTTACGTGTGTGTTGTGCATTCAATTGAGAAGTGCTATCTGGGAGATAGCAACACATCCAAAGAGCTTTTTGAGGGGATTGGAGATTTCAACCAGCCAGTTACTGTTAGCTGTCCTGCTTCATTTGCAGAGGAATTCTATAGGTTGCTGATCAGGTTACGCTAAAGCGACGTTAAGGTCAGTGTTGTTTCTTAACTTTTGCTAACAACTTTTGGAATACTTCAAGGATATTTAAATTGTGTGTTTAATATTAGTGAACTTGTATTTAGAACTAAGAATTACTATAATAATTCTAATAGCGTTCTGAGTACTCGGCGAATTTAGGTCATTATATTTAGAAATTCTAACCTTTTGATTTAATTTAAGATTGGGGATGCCAATTAGGGATTTTGGGTTTTAATATTGATTAAAAGTTATCTTAAACAAACTTGACTATCCTTACGTCATTGACAATTCAATAAACATATCTGAATGTCATTAAGATATTTAGAATATCAGTAAAAGACCTGAAAGTAACTATAAAATTACTTTATATTAATCAAATAGTTGAACAATCAGTAATACTTGTTATTAAGAAGCACCATTCAGCTAAGGGTAAGGAGTATTTCTTTAGCTTTACTGACTAGCCGGAGCAAAATTTAAAATAAATAGAAGAATATACCATGACAATATTTGTATGTCACATATTGACGTTTGTGAGGTAAGTTATTATTTTAATTTATCATATAAATATAAGCCGTTCACGATCTTTTTGGGTCAGGTGAGGCTATGACCATCTAGTAATTTTGTTGGCAGAACCTCTGTTGTAACTAAACTCCCTCATGGAAATTGACACTTTTTGTGTTAGGTTAGGTTGTTTTCAGTTTAAGGTTATATTTTCTGAATAGGTACATTGTTGCCGGATATTCTCTAGTCTCCACATCGACTCGCGTTCTTTTAAATTTGGTCCCTCCTTTTTAAATTGGAAGTAGCATCGTTTAATGGAAATTTTTTGTTGTAACAAAATTATTTTGGGCATTTTGACTCTGACGGAAATCAAAATTATTTTTACACATTTGATAAACCATTTATTTTCTTACGAATATTAAAATAATAAATCTGGCAATGTGGTGGCAAGAAAATGTCGAACAGACACTGACAGAAAAATAAAATTGCATCCGCTACATCATCGAATCAGTTAGTCCAACATGAAAAGAAAAAATCATAGCCAACTCTGTCCCAAAAAGGTCGTGAACGGCTTATAAGTGATATAACACCGCATAGAGGCGTTCTATTACAATTGACTCGTCAACGTGGAGCTCGATAGGGCTTATATAACAAGGAAACTTTTAGTTCATGAATTTAAGGTCAGGTTTTAAAAAACCAGCAAGAAACCTTAATAAAATGGAGGCAATTAGATTAGAACAAGGTGACAATGTAACAAATATGGAAGTCAATCCAATAGTAGAGGCTAGTACATCAAGGGTTAATACAGGGAATAGTATCAGTGAAAATAACATGTTAAAATTAATGCAACAAATGATGACTCAAATGTCAACCGATATACAACGGGAAATGTCCAACAATAACCAAGAAATGAGGAATCAAATGTCAACTCAAATGAGCGATATAAAAGGTGAAATGAAAAAAGATAACCAAGAAATTTTAAATAAAGTTAGTCAGGAAATTTTGAACAGGGTAAGTTCAGTAGAAAACACAATGTCAAACAAAATAGACACAATTGAGGCCAAATTGATGACGTTTCAAGAGGTAAATGAAATTAATATAAATAGAGTACAAGAACAGGTAGAAAACCAGTTAGTTAACAAAATAGAGCCAATTGAAAAGGAAATAGGTTTGGTTAAAACAGTAATTGTTCGAAATAAAGTTCAGTTGGATCATTTAGAAGTGAATTTTGACAGATTACAAAATAAAGTCGAACGTCAAATAGTAACTTTACATGATGAGGTCAAAGATTTAAATGAGGAAAGGCAAGTACGTACAAATAGCGGTAATGTCAATTTTACAGGAGGAATAATAATGCCAACGAATAATGAGAAACCAAAATTTGATGGGAACAGGCAGGTTTTACATCCCGTCAAATTTTTGAAAAAACTTGAAAATTATTTTACTACTATGCGAATTACAGGACGACAAAGATTAAATATCGCAGTAGAATGTTTAGTAAATGAAATCAACATTTGGGCGGAAAGTCATATTAACGAATGGGCAAATTATGAAGCGTTTCGAACTGACTTCATTAATAGGTATTGGTCACAATACATTCAAGAGAAAGCTAGGGCCGAAATTCATATACCAAGAGTATATAATCCTAAGTTTGGCAGTTTCACTAAGCATGTATGGTACTGGATAGGAAGAGTGCAATACTTAGAACCAAAAATATCCGAGAAAATCCTTGTTGAAGCGCTAAGTAAACACTTCCCTATTGACATTCAAACGGCTTTAGTAGCGTCTCAAGTTAGAAATGTAGAAAATATGTTAAAGGTATTGGAAGGTTTAGAAAATAGACAGTTTAATAGCAAATTTGAGACAAGAGAAAGAATGTCAGATGTAAATCACCAGAATAATCAGATGATAGATACACGAAATATTACAATGAACTTTGCTAACAGGAATCCGAACAACTTTAGTACTAGAAATAGATTTAACAACAAATCTTATGGTCAAAGTGACAATAATAATAGAAATGTCAGGTTTGCAAATTATGGGCAAGGTAGAGATAGGAATGCGAATACTTTTACTGTACAAACCGGCAATAATTCAAATATGCCAGTACAAACTAGGAGTATTACACCTAGTAATGACCAAGTCCAGGAAAACTAAATGACCCTAGACAACAAGCTCCGATTGTTAAAAGTAGGGTTACAAAGGAGCAAGTAAATCACATAAATTTTGTACGAAATTACTTTAAGCAATGTCAAAATTCAAAAATAGTTAGAAATGTTAACAATGTAATTGATTTGGAAACTGAAGAGTTAGGAACAGAAAAAGAATTAGTTATTCAAGAATTGCCGTATTTAAATGTTGAAATTGAGGGTATACAACTAAAACTATTGATAGATACAGGTAGTACTGTCAGTGTTATGTCAGAGGAAATGTTAGAAAGAATTTTAACAAATAATAATAAAATACCTATTTTACCAGCAATAAACTTAACAATTCAAGGTGTCACTGGGGGAATACGTAAGGTTAAAAAACAAGTGTTACTTTTGGTAAATATGGGATATTCAAAGCACCAGGTAGTATTTTTGATTGTAGGTCAATTAAATACCACGTCAATACTAGGTATGGATTGGATGTACAAAGTTAAAGCTAATCTAGATTTTCATACTAAAAAGATGGAATTTATAGATAGAGACCAAAGATATGAAGTTTCTTTTAAAAAGAATGTAAGTAGTAATAAATTAGTCTCAAACGAATTGAAATTAATCGAACCTTTGAACTGGGATGTACAAAATATCAAACGATTTGATACAAACATGATTTTGTTAGAAGATGATGAAGTAAAGGAACCATTTCAATCAACAAAGGAATTAGGTTATATAGTAAACGAACAAATATCGATTAATAATATACAACATTTTATCAATAATAAGCAATTAGTTAATATACAAGATATTTTAGAAAAATATGAGAACACATTTTCTGATAGACCTGGTTTATGTAATAAATACATATGTAAACTACAGGTAAAAGATGAAACAGTATTGGTACAGAAATCGTATCCGATACCATTTTCCAAAAGAGCAGCTGTTGAAAATGAAATAAAAAAGATGTTAGATTTCGGTATTATAGAACATTCAAATTCACCATATTCTAATCCTATTGTAGTAGTAACAAAAAAGAATGGTTCAGTAAGGATATGTTTGGATGCAAGAAGATTAAATACAATATTGATAGAAGACAGAAAATCACCACCGTCGATAAATGAGTTACTAGAAAAATTCAACGGGGTGAAATTTTTATCATCGTTAGATTTAACTGGTGGTTATTGGCAAATAAAGCTACATGAAAGTTCAAGAAAATATACTGCTTTTCTAGTTAATGGAAGAAGTTATCATTTTAAAGTATTACCTTTTGGCTTAAATGTTTCAATTGCAGTATTCAGTAAATGTCTTGACCATGTGTTAGGTCCACAAGTTTTAAGTTTTGCAACAGTATACGTCGATGATATTCTCTTGGCTTCTAGAACACTAAAAGAACATCGAAACCAGTTAACATTAGTTTTGGAAAAATTAAAGAATGCTAACATGACTGTAAATGGTGAGAAAACAGACTTGTTAATGAACCAAATTAAATTTTTAGGATATATAATTAGTCCGCAAGGAATAGAGGTTGATCCTGAAAAAATCAAAACAATACAAGATTTTAAAGCACCGAAGAACAAAAAAGAATTACAATCTTTCTTAGGCGTATGTAATTTTTATAGAAAATTTGTAAATAACTATGCGAATTCGGTAAATAAATTAGCGCATTTATTAAAGAAAAATAATAAATGGACATGGAAAGAGGAGGAACAACAAGCATTCCAACTCATAAAAGAAAGATTTTTGAAAATAGTAACTTTATCACATCCAGATTTTAATAAAACTTTTTATATTGCAACAGATGCATCGGGATGTGCATTAGGTGCACATTTATTTCAATTGAACGAAGATGGGACTACAGAAAATGTCATATTTGCCAGTAGAACATTATTAGAAGCCGAAAAGAACTATATGATTACTGAACTAGAACTATTAGCTATAGTGTTTGCATGTAAAAATTTCAGAACGTACATTTTAGGTTATGAAACTATTATTTTAACTGATCATAAAGCTCTAGAATTTTTAAATAGTTGCAAAGCTTTAAGTGCTAGATTAATGAGATGGAGTATGTATTTACAAGAATATAAATTAACCATTAAATATTGTAAAAGTAAAGATAATCTAGTAGCAGATTTCTTATCCAGGTATGTGTATGGTGATGAAAAGAAGAGTAATCCTTTAGTAGTGGCTTTAAATCAGGAATTGGTACCTAAAACACAATTACCAAGATTATTTAGTAATTTAGAAAATGATCAGAACAACGATAGAAATATAATGTGGATAAAGAATGAAATGAATACGAACAATCATGGAAAAAGGGAAGAATTGAAAATAAATTTCAAATTACATGAAAATATTTTATTTAGAAAATGTAAAAGAAGTGAAGAGTGGTGGTTAATATGCATACCGAAAATTCTAGAGAATGAATTAATAAACGAATATCACCAATTATACGGACATTTTGGAACAAAAAAATGTACGGCATTATTAAAAGAAACATGTTATATCACAACTATAAATAGGAAAGTGCATCAGGTGTTAAAGTATTGCGAATTATGTCAAAAGACTAAAATAAACAATCAAAGTCAACAGAGTACAATGAAAACTATTGAGGCATTAGAACCGTTACAACTAATATCTGTAGATTTGTTTGGACCTTTACCTCAAGGAAGATATGGAATGACTTGTATTTTTGTAATCAAGGACATATTTACGAAATTTATAAAACTATACGGTATTAAAAAACCAAATACGCGTACTTTATTAAATAAAATAATAAACGATTTTATTATTAATGTAGGTAAACCTATATCTATACTATCCGATCATGGATCTCAATTTACTAGCCGAATGTGGAAAGAAAAATTGCACGAAGAAGGTATCGAATGTAAATATTCAGCGGTATATCATCCACAATCTAATCCAGTTGAACGAGTTATGAGGGAATTAGGTAGGATGTTTCGATGCTATTGTAGTGAGCAACACACAAAATGGCCTAATTATGTAAAATTAATAGAAGATTGGTTCAATTGCGTAGAAAATGATACGATTGGAATGACACCATATGAACTTATGAAAGGTCGCAAACCAGATAGGTTGATAGAAAAATTAGTTAAGTTTCCTGAAAGAACTGACTTGAACATAGAAATAAAAATAAGATTAGCACAAGAGAGATTTTTAGCAAAGGGTCAAAGACGAAAACGTAGACATGATGACGCTATAAAACGTCCAATTAAATTTAAAAAAGGAGATTTAGTACTAGTTAGGAATCATGTTCAATCATCGACATTAGAAAGAACAATAAAAAAGTTTTTCTTGTTATATGAAGGTCCTTAGGAAGTCGTAAAAGAAATAGGCGAAAACGCTTATGTATTAAATTATCCAGGTCAAAATAAATATAAATATACACAAAATGTAATTAATTTGAAAAAATACCACACAAAGCCGTCAAATAATGATGTACCAAATGATGTGATTGTATCTAATGTCAAAGTCAAAAATAATATTGATTGGAAAGAGGTTATGTCTTGGTATAAATGTCAATGAATTCTTTATGTCATGGTATAACTGTCAATGAATTAATCCAATGGTGGGTTGATTAGTGATTAAAGTTATACGTTAATTATTTTACAATTGTTGGGTTGCAATGGTTATAGTTATTAGAATGGAGATTTAACAATTTTAAACGCTGTCGTGCACAAGGTCGAAAGGGCACTACACTATAAGGAAGTGGCCCTTGCAGTAGTTTTTGACATTGAAGGCGCATTTGACAAGGCAAGAACGGCTTCAATATGTCAAGCCTTACAGGCCAGGGAAACCCCTCCCGTTCTGGTCAGTTGGGTGAGAACAGCACTGGAGCAAAGAACCGTGACGGCAAACCTAGGGGACTGTTCAGTGAGGGCCAGGGTGACGGGAGGTTGCCCGCAAGGCAGTTGCCTCTCATCTCACCTGTGGTGTCTTATAATGGACGGTCTACTGGGATACCTAACGGAAGAGGGCTTCTATGCACAAGCATACGCAGACGATGGACTGGTACTTGTTACTGGCAGGTTCCTAAACGTCGTTTGCGATAGAATGCAGGTAGCTTGCAGGATTATTGAAAGATGGTGTAAAGAGAAAGGTCTGTCGGTAAACCCACTAAAGACTGAGATCATTCTCTTCACAAAAAGACGAAAACTTCAGGGTCTGAGGATACCCATTATGTACGGAAGACCACTTGCATTGGTGCAAGAGGTCAAGTACCTGGGGGTAATCCTCGACAGCAAATTAAGTTGGAGGTCGCATGTCGACAGGACGGTGAAGAAGTCGACAACGACCTTATGGCAGTTGCTCAGAGTTATAGGCAGGAACTGGGGATAAACCCCAAGATTCTGCACTGGCTCTACACATTGGTAGTAAGGCCAAGAGTTCAGTACGGCTCAGTGGTCTGGTGGCCTAGTGTAGAGCGCCCCAGTATTTCCGTAAGATTGGCAAAGGTCCAACGACTAGCCTGTCTCGGAATTACAGGGGCAATGAGGACAACCCCAACAGCCGCACTGGAGGTAATACTGGGACTCCCGGGCCTCGACACTTGGATAAAGAAAGAGGCCATGGCTACCCACCTCAGAATGCGGGATACGGGGCTATGGAATGACCAGGGAGTTCGCACGGGCCATGCTAGGATCGCCGACATGGCTGCTAGAGAAATACCTCTATCAGCCTACAGGGTAACCGAAGCAGAGGACCGGCTAAGGTTAGAAAAAGGTTTCTCTCTCACTATCCCAACAAGGGAACAGTGGGAGCAAAAAAGGGTTAAGCTCCAGTCGAATGCCTTGATATGCTACACGGATGGTTCTCGAGTGGCGGAAAGGCAATCCTCTGGAGCAGGCAT
>CALNHX010010748.1:0-37672 GCA_940337035.1 Agriotes lineatus | reverse complement strand
GAATAGCTATATTTAAATGGAACTGGGCGGGACACATTGCTAGAATTACCGACGACAGATGGACAAGAAGAATCCTTGAATGGAGACCTAGATCGGAAGCTTTTTGGAACAGAGGAGACTTACGTCCAGCAGTGGACTGATGAATGCTGAATGATGATGATGATGAGGACGATTTTTTAGGCTGTTTTACGGACCTACTAGTAAGACATAAAAAAATTTATACACCACGGGCATTACTTGATGTTACCCTCGGGTGACTTACAATCATGGAGCCTGTAAACTTGTCACTGTCGAGCGGGCGTAGAAATGTTTTAATGCCATTGGTACACAAATAACTAATATATAGAGTAGCAGTAGTTTGTAGCACTTTTAATTTGTCTTTTATGAATAGGGTATAGAATGAAAAGCAGAGACTATTTTTAACAGCCTTAAAACTTTGTCAAAATTTATACATTTGCTTTTGCTATAACATTACCGCAAATGCAATGCCCTTACAAGAGCTTTGGACAAGGGCAGCATGTTTGATGTTTTAGCATGTATCATCAATACTGTATTGCAATTTTGTCCCAATCATCAGACAATTTTGTCTAAAGTCGTTAGTAGAAGCTTGAATGCTGCATTTCAATTCACCCTTTTCCAAATTCTGATTTACTTAAAGCAATAGTGTGCTCTTATGAGAATAATACAAAACAAGTGTCGAATTGAATTACGTTGCAAGGATGTTGTGCTTTTAGTAGAAACATGTAATTAAATTAAAAAATAGTCGGCTACCCAAGATAAGAGTTATTTTCTAGGAAATGTGAAGTCTGGAGTTACAACACATATAGTCACTAACGTTTTATTTAATATTAATGTTCTAGTTGACAACATTACTACACTACTAAACAAAAACATCAAACTCTTTAATACCAGATTACGTTATTGCCAAGGGACGTTAATGTATTTTTTATTTTAACGCAAGATCTATTCTGCCCGGAACTGGAATTTCCATTCATACTAAAATTCCATTTTCAATGCATTTTGTTTTGACATAAAACATGCTTTGTTAGCATCCTGTATATTCATTCATTTACCGCCTGCTCTGACAGCTTTTAATATGCAAACTGAAAAACGATGTTCCGTAACAAGCTACTGTTTAGGGCTATTAATAAGGTAAACGTGATTCATACTGACGATCGTTAACACAATGAAAAAACATTCCCTCCTTGCATCATATGCAGCTAATGACATTTTTGCTGAACATCCATTATTGTCGTATGGGCACTACGTACAATATGACAGCAACATTCAGCGCCACGAAAGAATTTAATATTTGTTCTCTCACAACGCTGAACCTTCCATCGAACAAAAGCTTCACAACTTTCATGTCGGGCGGAAACGTATATTTGTGTTAGAGAAAATTGTTGGTGATTTTTGAGATTAAAAGATCAACAATGGCCGTTTAAACTAATTTAGACAATTTCGTTGCTATGTTCTGAAAAATGTGTTTAGAAATAATAGTATTTTAAATGTGAAATTAAATATTTACTCCAATAAATAGTTAGGCTCCACACATATAAAGTTGATTTTCGTATTTAGGAGTGCTTGATTTGTTCATAATGTAGTAGTTTCGTAGCCATACTGACAAGTTACCACTTTACATGGTTATTGGTAATGAAAGCTAACATAAATACTACGTTTCTTTTTTATGAAAAAGTAATACTATATAAATGATACTTAGAAATTTGTGTTTTTACCGTACCATGGATCATATTTACAAGATATACATAGTCGAACATAAAGTGTAAAAAAATTCATGTGTTGCACGTAATATTTGGATTTTGCAGGTTTCCTTTTAATTTATTTCCATGTCCTTTTCTTCCATTTGAGCTTTTGCAATTTAATATAATACGTTGAAACTCCTAACAATTTGACATTAGCTTCAGATCCCTGTTTCGTAATAAATTCCTGTTGTTCTGAAGATTTACGTTTACCATTACGAGTTTGAAAATTTGATGTGCCGCATTTTATTATTCCAACAATAGAGTTAATTGAATATTTTCCTGTTCTGTAATCGTGATTGTACTTAAATATAGTCGTACTATAGTCTGTCTATAAGATGCGTCACACTAGGAGAAATATAAGAATAGTTCTATTAGTGATGTACGAGTATATGTATAGAATATGGCTCTAACACTGCACAGATGTTTTGGGTACTAGTAACTTTAGCGGTTTGTAGGGGTGAAGTTTGTGAGGTTTTTATGGATAAAAAATGAATCTAGAGATGATTGTAAATTTGTCTCTTATTACGTGTGTTTGTAAACATAGTTATACTCCAGTTTTATATCTAAGACATGACGTAACTCTCTGGTACTATTTTTAAATTTATACAGAAGTGCGTATAACTGTGCAAGCTACTGCGGGGCAATAAATAACGCTGTTTAGCAATAGGTGGTTAGAGAAAGAACACTGGCCGTTTCATCTAGAGAATTTAAATCAACTAACGCCTATTATTAGAGCTCCTATAAACACAATATTTAAATAGCGAAGATTTATGACTGGCAATATTGTGATACAGGTAGCAGTTGTCTGGTGGGCAATATCCATACTAAATCGTCTATCAGATTGCTACCTGAGATAACCGAAACAGTCGCCATGTGATTAATGATCTCCAAAACTTATTTCAATAGAGTTAATTGAAAAATAAATCAGTTAGTCTGTTACACTTGAATTCATGTCAATCACAATAGGCGGTACCAGTATGAATATTAGTTTATATATTGCAATAGTTTAGTAGTGCTTACCACTTAATCCAATATATCGAAATAATAGTAATTTTCAAAAATATTTTACATTGAAAGTTCCAATTATTACTAGGTTGACATGTTATGCAAAACAATATGTAGAATAATATGCGTATGGTGAATATTAGTGTCTTTGGATACCATGAACAGACAAAATCGAAAAACTCTTGTTGCTCTAGCAACAGCATTTACTTTTTAGTTTCATTTTTTAAAGTAGCGTCCCTAAAAGGTTTGTGTAAAGAGTCATTCCAAATTCCTTGGGTCAAAAAACTGTTTTAAGTAACTTTATCTATATTCAAAAGTTTTTCGTTTCAACAGTATTCCGCTACAAGTTTTTTTTATTAATACCAATAAAATAGTAATTTATTATACAAGACGATAAAGTTAAATTTTATCCACGAGTGAATCGTTTAACGTCGAGACGAAGTCGAGACGTTAATGATTCAAGAGTGGATAGAAATAACTTTATCGTCGTGTATAATACAATATTTTTTTATATAGAAAAAACTTTAACAATTTCAAAAGAAAATAAGGACAGTCAATCACATTTCAAAATGTCAGTAGCTAGATTGGGTTGCTACGATAATACGAAGCTGTCATATTTAATTTAAACAAAAGTTAGAAAATTAAATTACTTTATCTATCCTTGATGTTAAAGTGCTACTTTATCTACCCTTGCTGTTAAAGTAAAACTTGACCTTTTGTTTTCAGTTGATAAAAGCACACTTTAACATGTGCTATAGAAAAAAGATTATTAATTTCATTACATATATGACTTTTTATGGTAAACAATCATAGTTAACCTCATTCAATATGTTATCGCTGTTGCGCAAGTGATTGATTTTCAGTATTGTTCTTCAACATATTCTAGTGTATATTTTTAACGATTCGCTCAAAAGCTACAAAAATTTGTTGAAATAAAAATTTACTAAATATGTAACTTTTATTTCTTTTGCTTGATTTCTGTACTTTTAACGCTTTAAGTATAAGAAAATAAGGTAAAAACATGAATGTTAGATAATTATCTAGTATTTAGTTTACCAAATAATTGCAATATTTGTCAGAACAAATGAAAATTGACCCATTATGCAACAGGGATAACGTATAAGTCTTTTACCAAACAAGCTCAAAGCATTTTCTTAATATTAATGAATTATTTTAAAAAATTAACTTTAAAGTTCAATAATTCATATTCTTATTTGGGTATTTCTCCACTCTATAAATTAAAAATATTAAATACTCCTCCCAGTGAAAAATGCCAAGGTCCTTGTTCTTTTTAATTTTTATTCGTTGATAACGAGGGCAGATTGTCCCTCCTCGAAACGTTCGTTATTTAATATTTTTAATTTGCAGAGTGGCAAAATACCCAAATAAGAATATGAATTTGTTTAAGAGATTATTTTAAAGTTTAATATTCTGGAAACAAAGAAGTTTTGGATATATGTAAGTTTGGTGAAATCGGTTTGTTTTGACCTTAGGAATCTGCTTTGAGACCTTTGGATAAAGTGTAGGGTGGTAAAGGAAAATTGAGTAGCTATTTGTAATACTAGGGATGAAAGTGTATCATTCCCTCCTGCGGATGTAGTTTAGTGTTTGACGCGTAACGGAGGGCAGTAGTCATCCAAGGGAAAGAATACCACTTTACACCAGAGTTATACATATAATAGTTTTGACTCTTTCACAATATATGATAAGACTTCATCTCTTGTATTCAGCTGCATTAAAAAAATGTGTTTTGACACTTTGATCCGAAAGAGACATTTTCTGTCGCTTGTTATGGGATTTTCTGTTAGCGAAAATAGACGTTTACCTCCCTTGTTGGTTTCTAATCACAGCTGGAGGTAATGTAATACATTGGCTCCTGTCGCCATTAGAAAATGAAGGGAATGTAATCATTAACAACAAACCAAGTAGCATCCTGCATATTATTTTTACATATTTTAAGTGCAGCTGAATGCAAGAGAAAAAGCATGTCTCAAAAGTTTTGAGACATTAATACAATCCCATATTTATTTCAGAAACAAACTGTAATTCAAAATTTCTATATAATCAACATATAATATCTGTTACTAATAAAAATTCAAAATTAAATTCCAGCTAGGGTGGCACTATCATAAGAGTCTATATGGTGATAACATCAATTGGATGTTTTGGTAGATCTTTCTTCTTAGTTGTTCTTCGTTAGTAGAGTGCTACCCATTGTCATATATTTTTCGGCTAAGTACAGCCTAAAATTTCTATGCAGGTCTTGCTTGGGGAACATTCGGAAGATTATTTGCTTTCAGAACGAAAAGGCTATTATTCGCCTCAGTCTCGACTTGTTCTGGCATAATGAAAGATCAGGGCCAGAGCATGATATTATCATTATCTTTTTGTACATTGATAAACTGTAACAGTTAGGTGGGTGTAGTGTAAGAGCAGGTGCAATAAATAAAACAATTATTATTATTATATTTCGAAAGGTGTCATTTTTGAAAAGGTCGTTAGTAACTGTTTGACCCCTTATATGTCCCTCATATCGTTGCGAACACCAACTGAAAAAACTGCGCACCTCACGAGAACTTTATCAGAAAATTTGCCTTTGTCCATATATTTTACATTGTTAGGAGCAGTACTAAAATTAGTCCTATAAAATCCATCTTTACCTTTAACGTCTGTTGGTTGACGTATAAGTCGGCAAGGCTTACTATAATGTTTTAAACCACCAATGGTAATTAGATTAAAGCATTTTTCTTATAGAACTTCCCTAGTAATGCATATAGCAATAAATATAAAAAGCAGGATGCTAGTTGATTTCTCATTAATCACATTGCCTCCCGTCTCGAATGGCAGCGGGAGCCAATGTTTTATATTCCTTCTCGCTGCTGGTATAAACCAACTTGGAAGCCAAACGTCGAAACGACGAAGGAAGTATTGCAATCGTGAAGAAAACCATCTTCCAAAATTTCTTCGGATCTTGACGAGAGTCTCTGCATGACGAAAAACATGTTTTCTCCATTCTCTATTCGTCTGTCTGTTTGTCGGTATCAAAAACTGTTTGTTGGAGAAAGTCGATATTTTGTATGCGGGCTATATGTCCACCTGGCGCGAATCCGAATATACTTTCGGTCAAATATATACAGGGTGAGCACCTTAACAAAATAAAATTTTGTTTGTTTTTGCTTTAACTGAAGAATAGATAAAAGTAAGGATTTGCACATTAAGCTTTACCGTTGATGAAAATGGGACCTAACAGATACAGTATAATTGTTGTAAAAGAGACAAAAATTGGCAACAATAAGCATGTTGTATACAGGGTGTTTCATTAATAATTGGAAACTGCAGAATCCTGGGCTCAAAATATTAATATTTAACCCAAATCACGATAAAATGTGGCTCCTTACTGAGGATATAGGGTTTTTAATTTAAAAATTTAAAAATGATTTTTCCCCATTACTTTAAAACTATTTGACGTATCCGTATCGTATTTGGCAGGAAGTGTAGACACTGTAAACCATGCTAAATTATGTTAAATAAACGTTTCTGGTTAGTATCAGAGGCGTACCACAGGGGCAAGTGAGTGATTGACCCTTCCCAAATTCTATGCCACTGGCGGAATTGCCATTTTAGCACAATTTTTCGATTCTCCAATACTTTCTATGTAAATAACATACTCTTCCTTCGTCACGATAACGTCATTATTTTTCGAGATATTTAAAGTTAAACATAAAGCTGAACAGTTATTTTGATTTTAATGTGTATTAATTATGTCGGTGTTTTTGTCATAAGATTGCATTTATTACGCAAATAAAACTTTAATCCCTATTAACAAAAAACATAATGTTATTTATTGAAATTTATTGAAACGAATACATAGATACATACACTGTTTTTATGTTGAATGCATCTATGTATTATTTTTAAGAAATTTCAATAAATAACATTGTTTTTCTGTTAATACGGATTAAAGTTTCATTAATGTCGGTTACCCTGCTGTGAATTTTAGTCTATGTCAAATTCGAGGTTAGCAGGTTAGGTTTTGTGTCAGTTTGTGTCGAAACTGACGGAAAACCTAACCTGCTAACCTCGAATTTGACATAGACTTAAAATTGATAGCAGGGTAACCAACACTAACAGTGCCAACCTAAGAAAAAAATTACAACCATTTATGATCACCCGTAAAAACAATTACGAAAATAAATTACTACCGCGCCAGCGCTTAAAGCACCAGCCTCTACACTGCAAGGTAAATGAGGTTGCAGATAATACATACATACATACGTACATACCGCTGTGATAATGTGTAACTAGGCATTTTCATGCACCTCATTGGTTGAAATAGCGTCACGTGATACATGAATTATATTCTCAGAAGTAATACTATAAGTACTTCGATATTATCGGGTTATATGTCGATAACTTGTTGCACAATAATAAAAGAGTGTCAGTTTGACAGGTTAAATAGTCCGACCGCGTTAGCGGGAGGATTATTCTGTCAAACTGACACGATTTGTTATTGTGCAGGAAGTTTGAGACGTATAACCTGTTCGAAGTACGCATTGTATTCGATTTGATTAATTTTTGAGTAAATTTTAATATTAGGAACAAATAAACTGCTCAAGTACAGGTTTAAAGAGTAGCTTCAGCACTGCGAAAACATTAAGTATATGTAGCCCTTGACCATAGCTTTCGATTGATACCCCATATGACCCATGTTGCCATTGAAAAATAAAGTGACCTTTGACATAGGTCGCCAACGGTTGACCTTTCGCCAAAACCAAATAGCGCATGAAGGTGCTCGGGACCTTAGCAACAACTTTGCCCCCTTTCAAAATTTCGATATCTGTAGCCGTTCGAAAGTTACAGGCGATCCAGACAGACACACGGACACACAGACGGACGGACAAAACGTTCGCATAAGTACGCTGAAGCTACTAATAAATATTATATTGGCAGCTCGATTTGTTTGTATTAACCTAGCTGAAAGTCATCTCCATGAAAACAGCATCAAGTTGACAAAAGTTATGTATTGCGTTGCCTAGTGAAGTTACTATAGTATAATCGATTTTGTATAATCGAAATTATACAAGATAACTTAACTAAATCCAGCCTTCTGATTGGTTGAAATCTCTACGAAAAAAATAATCAGTTAAATAGTAATATTTTGTACATAGGTCGAGCTTTTAACCTTGAAAAAATTTTGGACCGAACGGATACAAGGTGAACACTCTTGATATTTTCAAAATTTTTAATTTAAAAACTTCCAATTGGGCCGGAATTTCCGAGTAAAGACGTTTAGAGATTTTTTTGGGCGTGTGTACAAAAATGCAAAATAGGTGCACCGTTACTAAATTTTTATTATCCACACTTATCTTTAAAATGTAAAAGGATAGTGAAAGTATATGTTATGAAATAAACATGTGTTAATAAATCATAAATTCTCATTTAATATGCGGCGTCCACTAATTTTAAATCGTGTTTAGCTAATTCAAGGGTTGATGCTGTAAAGACAGAATTTATTATTTGGTATTAATTTGTTACTCTGTTTGTTGTTCTAGCAGTAATACTGTATATTAATTTATATGACCTTCTTACCAAATCCCCCATGTGTTTAAATAATTTAATTGCTTTGATTATAGCTTGTGAATATAAACAGAAAATTCTAATTTTTGAAGGAATATTAGTATATATTTCTTGATATTTGATGTGTTTGGAAAAATTACGAAATTAAAAATGATTATGGAGCCGTAAACTGTAGCGAAATTATATGAGACGTATTCTCACCTCATGACTAAAGCTGTAATTAATTTCTATCGAAACGTAGAATTTTGTTTTATAGAGATTTACATAAAAAGCAGCTCTAAGATTACAATGTCAGGTAAGAATCGAACCAATCATCTTCGCTGTGATTTTGATTTAGAAATAAAATAAATACCTATGTTCCTTTCTATTATCTCGGAAAACAGCAAATTTAAGCTGCCATAAAAGTAAGAGGAGATTTTTACCAATGAATTTTCTTTAGCTACCTAGACGAGAGTTTCACTACAAAGAAAGTTTCAAGTTTACAGTTAAGAGGAATGTTAATAAAATTTTTTAGAGAAAACGTTTTTTACCGAACAAACTGAATTAGGTTGACAGAAATGTTACTGAGTTTTGCTGTGTGTTACATAAGTCAAAAGGCTGAGATATTTATCTTGCTTCGAACTTCGGTCTTCCTTTTGGTGGTTGGTTCTACATCAACGTATTTCCTTTGAAGGTGTTGTTTTCGTGCCTTTTGATTACGCGTATATAATAATAAGTACCTGCAGCCAAACTCAAGGCATTATGGCTAATGTTGTATTATTGTTCTTACCCTATCTTGTTTTTTGTTTAGCACATCTAGAAGGCAACTTCTGCTACCAGAGAGCATCCTCGGTTTCAAGGTTGTTTCGAAAGCGAAAATTAATATAACTGATAATCTCTACTCTGTTCTCGTAATTTACATCAAAGAACCTGCACCGCATGGACCGTTTTCACAAGCAAAATGCGAAATTAAAATTAATGCCAACGCGCCTCCTGGCAAGCATAACATATGACAAACACATGTTTCTATTAACATTCTCTGTGTAAAAAATAAAGCGCCTACCTAGAACTTTGCAAGCGACGAATACATTATTTTGTCAGAAGAGGGTAGGTGAGAGACGCTGAGAGGGCGAATGCGCGCCGTCCAATATTAATCTTCGGGGTTTATATTCTTTAGGTTTGTTTATGTGCTCTGTACTTGCAAACTCCTGTGTTTCTCTTTCGGCGAAGAAAGCTTTAAAGCTCTTGTAAATATTTAAAATGTAATCAAGATATCCTATGGTTTATGTCGGAGAAATTTAACACACATTTTTTAATGTTATTTATGTTAAGACCTGCTCTTCAAAGTGTTGATCCTTTTTGATTGAGAAAATATGGCATAAATTTGAAAGGGTTATGAAGCATATAAAAATAGCTCGTAGGTGAGGTGCAAAGTTTGTTCGTTTGTTGGGATCGTATTGATGTTTTGTACAACGCATGAGTAAATTTAAATCGGTCACTAACTCTAATTCCAACTGAATTAGCACATTTTCAAATTTAGCTAGGATTTTATTGTTTTGCATTATGTACTGCAATAATTATATTAATTTGTATCGTGCTGGTAGCACAAATCTATTCAAAGTTTTAACATCAAGCTTGTATTATGGCTACTCGAGACCTACAGTTAAAGAACGACACTGATATTCTAAACGTCATTCTAAATGACATTTATAAAAATTGGATGAAGAGTATTAACCGCTGAAGGCTTCCAATAATTAATACCACCAATGACAATTATAACACCCTTCAAAGCAAGTTAGATAGAGAACTGTGAATACCTCAAAATGCGTTCAACGAGCCAGCTAACGTCTCGGAAGGTGTGGAGGGTTAATATTAAACTGATTACATTTTAAATATAGACGCCACCAATTTAATTAAACAACTCGAAAATCTAAATTATCCGATACTATGAGTATCGTAATTTGCAAAGAAGATGAAATTTCAAAAGGTGTCACTATCAAATGCAATGATAAGCTATAACTTGTTAAAGTAAGAACAAGACATAAATGCGGCACAATTCAAGTAAGATATATTATTTTTATCTCTGAATACATATAGGTATCGAATGCAATAGAGGCAGTTACTCGCACTGATATATCTATATAGATAAGTAATACTGAATGTATGACATTTAAAAGTAAATATTTGAAAGCCATTCCAATAGCAACTTCGCGACGTGATCACGTTGCGCTTACAGTAAAGTTGTAATTATAGATACATGTTTAACACACACAAATAATCAAAATTCAAAGTATTCAGGAAATACACATCGACCATTAATGCATCAATAAGTTCGGCATAAACCAGACAATTTCAATATAGTAAGAATTTCAATAAAATGATGTTTCATATAATATTAATACAGGTTCTCTAACGGACTACGCCGACGTATGCAACACGCAAATCCCAATAAAACTAGAAATATACAGTAAAAACCAGAAAAGAAACTAGTCCTACAAGTCAAATCGGGCAATAAGCGGGATTCCCTCTGGTACTAGAGTCACAGCCTTTACCATATTAGACGTCATATTTCTAACATTCAAACGTCAAAAATTAACACTTTCTGATATGCCAATTTCCAGAGCTAGATAATCGAAATATTACTTTCGTAGAGCTAATCTCAACCTGGAGGCCATTTTTATGACTGCGCCAAATTCAAGTTCCACAAAGACGGACAAAATCTTTAATATGCTTTTTAAATTCGCCTACGGCAAGAAATAGCAGGTAAGGCTAACTTTAATAATAAAACACCCACATATGCTTATATCGGAATGAGTTTAACAAGAGGTTTACTCTATGTTATCCTTAACAAATTTGGACATTTGAAAAGAGCTGCATCTAGCAGATAATTCAACAGTGATAGGGAAGATATCTGGAGACCATGGAAGCCAAAATTTCTTTGTAGTCGTCTTAAAGTTCTAAAAATTGTATAATTTTTACCCTGTTTCTCTTTGTCTAATTAAAAAAAAATATTGGTGCATTTATTCTTTCACTGTTCTATACTGCACTTTTCCGATACACTTGAGTTATTATTCTTCTCCAGTTATTCACATTTGTATATTAACTCTACTTGCCATTAGTTTTACCAAATAATTATAATCTTCCTTAGTTTTATATATTTAATTATTCTACTTGGTTTATATTTCCTTTCAACTTTACCACGCACATTTTATTATTACCCTTTTTATTATCCAAACAGTTTCTCAATAAAATAGGGTTTATCTTTAATATTTTAATCATAGCAAATTATTTCTGTGACTTATTTCAAAATTTGTTATTTCTTAATAATCGAAACAAAGTCCTTAACGATCTCAGTTTTTCTACTTTTACACTCTATCTCATAATAAAGAACCAATAGTTCGTTGATTTCAGAGTAGAGTTCTGACCTTTTCAATGAATTTTCATGAATATTTCTTTTGAATTGCTTTATTGTCAACAATTGGGTGCCTCTTTAGAAGGATGGCGATCGGACAAAGCACTGTTTGCCACCTTATAAAATTTCTTAATTATGATTATACAATATGCAGTCGCGGCCAAAAAAACGAGACACTTTTTTTATGTTAATCTCAAAATGCGAAAACAATTCCTAACACTGCCAATTCTAATTAATAAATGTTATCAAAAGTCCTTATTCAATTCTGAAAAATGCCTGTACATATTGGAAATACGGATAAATCGAGATTAATTGCTCATGTTAACGCATTTTGAGAATTAGGTCAAAAAAAGTGTCCCGATTTATTTGGCCGCGACTGTACGAGGTCATGCCAGATAGTAGAGTCAAAACATCATCATCGAGAAAAAGTGTTTTTCACCTACTTTAGGGAAATGTATTGTATTCCTAAATATAAAATCGTTTAGAAAAGTAGTACTTTTCTGCATAGAAATATTTTTCGGCATAGCTTAATTTTGAAATGCACAATATTGCACATGATTTTTGAAATTTTTGTATCAAAATTTTTAGGTATTTCCTTGCAGGATATGAAGAAATAGCATTTGTAACACGCAAGAAATGCGCTTTTCAGTGCTCGGCATGATTTAATCTCGGTTTCGCCTCGATTAAATATCTCGCGCCTCGTATGGAAAAAGTGCACTTTTCTCAAATTGTAAAATACACTATTTGAGGTATGATGAATATCATCTGTCGTATATTGTAGTTGTTTTTGGCAAAATTCTGTTTGCGTACTTGGATGAATTTCAATGGTCATACTTAATGGGTCACGATAGTACTTGAAAATTGCTAAGAAAGTTACTCTATTAACAAGTGCTGATACATTCATTTATATGAAAATGTGCAATTTGTCTGATTTCCTTCTTATAATAAATGTTGAAGGATAGTTTTACTATTATTCCATTTTGTAATTACCCTTTTCTTTTGATCTGTTTTAAATGCAAAAAAATAGCGAATGAGGTTACTATAGTTAAGAATGTATTCAGTTTTATATTTGTATGGACAACCCGTGTAACTCACATATTAATTAATAGCTTCTGTAACAAAGATAAATATTCTGTTAATTGATGTAAATCCGGCTTGAAGCGCATTAGTCAAAACTATTTCACCTTGACCATTGTGATATAGTAGTTCTAGTTTAATTTAAAATACTAATTCTACTTATTCTAAAAGAAACAATTTACAATATCAGAAAGCACAATTATTAGTAATATTATTTCATTGTCAGTGGCAGTACCTATTGTGTATCGGCAATAACAATTTTATCATATAAACTGCATTAGTTTGATTTATTAGGCTGCAATAAATCTAAATTGTGTCAACGCAGTTACTACAATGATATTAAGTAAAGCATTTTTCATTGGAACCCGATAACCTCTTTCAACAATTGATTGAAGAGAGGCATATGTAGAGTTATGATTTATTAATGGAACCGAGATCAATGCTCTGTAGGTCAGTTTATTTTTATTTCAATATATAAGTTATCCAAACCTAGCATCTTATGACCATTTTATAATACGCTACTTTATAATTCCTTAAGATTTAGATGAATTCTAGAATATGCACGAGGTGAACATTTTGCAAACGAGGAAATGACCCCTTTTGCAACCATGTTTTAAAATAGCAAACATGTGACGGTTCGGTTGGGGAAGGAGTGTTTTAATAGCTAAGGTGGCAAGTTACCAAGCTGTACGTTTTATTTTTACGGAAAAATACTTTACGTTGCTCCAGTTAATTAGCGCATCGGCATAAAACCATGCCGTAAGTATAATTTAAAAATGTTTCCTACCCAAATAATTTAACTTGCGGCAATTTTTTAAGTTTACTCATAAATATTAGTTAATTACAAAACGTTAAATTCTGGCTGAATGTAAAGGATTTTTGAACTTGTTCAGGTTATTGCGTGGTTTTCCTAATAAAGAAGTCGCATAGTTCCCCATTTGCATAAGTATCTACAATCTGAATGTACATGTCTAATTTTTTAAGTTGTACAATATTTTAAGTACTTAAACTGCCGAATATTCAAACTTAAATTAAGTGCTTAACTCGAAATTTACAGTTCAGTGACACAAAAATGAATTGGTTAATTTTTGGGCAATGACTCCTTGCAATATTAACTTTACTAGTTATATCCTCAATTTTCCTGATTGTCGCCAAGTGAGATGAACTGAAATATTCCTATTTACATATGTATATACGCATTACGTTTTGTAGGACGAAACTGCTAAAACAACTGTGGTACACATAAGTTTGAAACAAAATTATTTGAACTCCTGTGTTAACTACAACGCCGTTTAATTTAATAATATATTGAAAACATGCTTGCATTTTAAATTGTTTACTTAATGCTTCCAGCAAAATAGGCGACAAACTTAATAGCGATATTTTTACATATACTGATTTAGTAATAGTTGAAGTTCAAAACCATCCATGCAGCAAACTTCTGAGAACTTTTTAAGCATAAAGAGATCAGCGTTGAGATTAATTCTTGGTTTTTATGTCAGCTGAAATAAACTGAAGTGAGAACTGCAATTAAATATAAAGGAACGGCTTAATAATATTCTCGTTGATTTAGCTTTATGCACGTTACTTAAATGTATCAGCTTCAAATCATTACTATTTAACAGTATAATTTAAAATTAGCAATGCTAGTTATTTATGGACAAGTATTGTTATATTAAACAATCTGACAATTATAGTAATGGATTGTTATTTATGGATCTCTTACTGATGTGTCTGAACTCAGCTGCCAGCCCGGACAGACATATCGATCATTCAATTTGCTGTGATTGAATACATCAAAGCGTATTTGAGCACACGAATACTGTTTTAAAAAGCCCATTAGAAACGCTGCCTTTGATACATAAACTGACATAAAAGTAACAAAGGTATGTATAACAGCAGCTGTTGACTGCTGAAGCGAATGAGACACACCTAAATTAATGTACAACTAATGTTAATATGTTTTGGCAGTATGTCAATTAAAGTTTATTATGAACATGACGAATGTATTTCAAAGCTTAGCTGAATTTTCTATAGAAATATATGTGTGAACTATGGTTTTAATAATGTCAAAATGTTTTAATTATTGAGAAATAACATTTGAAATAATTATAGTTTCATTAAGTAACAAACGACTTCCGGGATCGAACCGTGTCATTATTGAGGTCGAAGGACTCAACGTTTCGTCCACTTTCGTAAGGGGCTTCATCAGGAGGAAAGCAAAAGAGCACGGTAACTCAATGTGTAAACCACGCCAGAGGAGAACCCATAGCCGCACCAGAGATTTGTGTCGTGACCAATATCTTCATGAAAACTTTCGAAATCGTAGGTTGGGAATCTTCAGAAATGAAACCCAAGATTTGGTTTCGATACGTTGACGATACCTTTATTATTTGGCACCATGGTACAGACACGTTATCCGTCTTCTTAAACTATCTCAATAGTTAACATCTCTAGACATTAACTTTACCATGGAGATAGAAAGAAACGGCTCTCTTCCTTTCTTAGATGTACAGGTCTCTCGCCAACCCAGTGGCAAACGTGCTCATTCCGTATCTTGTAAACCCACTCATACCAATCGCTATCTATATGCCGATTCCCACCATCATCCTATACATAAACTTTCCGTTATCAATTCGCTCGTACACCGGGCTGTTTCCACATCCCAACCCGATAATATCCACGGTGAATTAAATCATATTCGAAAAGCAGTCTGCCATCAAGCGTCAGCTTTATCTATGGCTACCCAAACCTCCAAAAACCGATCCTCCCGCAGCAATAGTCTTTCACCCCTATATCCACTAAGTCACCGATCGCGTGGGAAAGCTTCTTCGAAAACAAAACATTAAATCAGTATTCAAACCCCCGACCAAAATCTCATAGGTTATTGCTTCATTGAGATTTACAAACACCCTAATAATCTCAATCAGTACGAAGGCTTTTCTTCTATTTGGAAAGTTCTAATTTCTGAGCTCCGCCCACTGCTACTCGACCGCGGCGGCGCTTGCCTATAAGTTCTCGCGTTTCTCATTCGGATCGTTAGAAAAGTTTAGCTTCTGGCGTGGTTTACAGGTTGAGTTAGCGTGCCCATTTGTTTTCCTCCTGATGAAACCCCTTACGAAAATGGGAGAAACGTTGAGTTCTTCGACCTCAATAATGACACGGTCCAATCCCGGAAGTCGTTTATTACTTAATGATAATAGCAGTGAAAGTAAAAATTAATCAATTGAATTAAAGAAACAACACTTATCTAAACCTACTACAAACCCGAATAACTTCTAGCATATTTAGAGCAAATTCTTAAAGATATGCAAGTGTTCTTAACTTCAAATGTTGTAATAAAGCTGATTGTTTCAAAACTATAGCTAGAGCTGTGTTTTCAAAAGATAGGCCCTTTCTAGCTAGTAACGCTTTTAACCCAGTTACATTTAAAAATTTAAGGGAAACCTAAAAATGTAGTTCTGATTTTTGGCACACCTGTTTCGTAGTGCTCTAGGTTCACTCTGTGGTACCGGCGTCGTAATTTTTTGAAGCAAGAGGCAGAAGAAGAAACCGCGTGCTTATTAGAAAGAATCAAGATAAAGTACCTTATTCGTTCATATTACAGAAAAATGTTAATGAACAAAGTTATTCAAAATGTAAAATTATACCCCCTGCAAAATTTCAGAAAAATTGGCCTACTTTTATAAAACCGTATGTATGCGATAAAGTACAGTCGTGTTCAAATAAATCTGGGAAAATGCATTTTTCATATGTAGGTTCAGTTAAGAATTGAAGAATATCTCTATGGATTTCATGCTATCTGAAAGAGTTACATTAAACTTTAACAGGTAATGAAATTTGTAACTCTTTCTGATAAGAGAAAATCCATGGAGACATTCTTCAATTCGTAACTCAACCTGCATGTGAAAAAAACACTGTCCCAGATTTATTTGCACATGACTGTACTTTAGTAAAAGTCGGTAAAAGTTGATTTTGCATGGGGTCATAATTTTCACCTATGAACAACTTTTTTCATTATGTTTTTTCGTGCTAGAAACAGAAATCGTACTTTACCTGAAAGTAGATGCTTTTTTTTACTACTAGCAAAAATTAACTTTTTAGGTAGGTAGATATCTATAATGCCTGGGCTATTTTGTTTAGACCGTCTGTGACGGAATATCATCGAAAATGTGTAGCGAGGTATTTTTAAACTTTTAACATGTAACGAAGGGCCGACAAAACTATATTTGCCAAGTTTGAATAGATTTAGTTTAAGTAATCATTCTATAAATGTAATGTATTTTATGGCACACAAACTTACATAAAATATTTTAAAATCGTTTGTAATTAGATGGTCATAAAGAATGGATAATATAGCTAATAGCTAAAAGAAGATCGCCATGTACAGTCGGGGAACCAAAACAGTTTACACTTGAGTTTTTCAGTGTAAGTTTTAAAAATCAGTAAATTTGCAATAAATTTAGTTCGATACGTTAAGTAAAAAAAATTTAAAGAGTACTTCAGTTCACTTAAAGCACCTCGAAATTATTTAAACGATGAGCAAAAAAGAAGAATGATTGCATGATGTAAACTGTATTGATTCCCCAACTCTACCTACTAATTGTAAAAGGAGGAAGATCATCATCATCATGCTCATAGCGGAGTTGCCTTATTATAAAGCTATAAAACCTTTTAGTCTTCTCAACGAGTTTATTACAGTTTAGTAAGTAGCGACATGTTTCCAAATCCGGATGGTTTCATCATCAGGCCCTAACATTAATCTATAGAGGTGTAATATTAACATAGGGATTTGTAGTAAAGCGTTACACTTACGTGAATTATCATAGGTAAAGTAGCATATGGTAAAGGTGAGGTAAAATTTTTATATTCAGAAAAATATAATGAGTGTCAAAATCTGCGATCTCATTGAGTCTTAATTCATTATTGTTGAACATAATTTCCAAAATCTCAACTTAATTCAAAATGATTTCTTTATTAGCAGTATGTAACATTTTAAAGCCATGCTTAAACTGTAAAATGTGATTGGTAAAAGTGGAGGTTGATCAATAATAAAGTAGTTATTTCTGATGAAAATGTGCAAAATGTTATTTAATTATTTTTTTTTAAGTAAGTCTGGTTTGACCAATATACAAGCGATTGCACAACGAACAGTTGAGACGGTAGGCACGAGATATTTGTATTTGGGTGGGCTCTTTATTAAAAACTAGTAATTTCTGAAAGAAGTTAATAGTAGAAAAAAAATTCAAAGCTATATTTTCTTAAAATGTTTTTTATAGATTGTACCGTAATAGGGAATTGAATGAAAGAACTTCTTTTCGGAATTATTAATCCGTAAATTTGTGGAAAGTTTAATTCGGTGTTTGTAATAAATTTATTAAATTAGTTAGAGAATAACAGTTTGTTGTTAATAGCAATGAATTTAGTGATGTTGAAATCTTTGTCTGGCATAGGGATAGAAAGTAAACGTCTGAATAAAAATTGAAAATTAGCAAGTTGGATGAAGGGCCGAGTAAGGGATGCTATGGTCAGTACACCTACGCTTCTTGTAAATAATAAAACTATTTTGTGATCAAACTATCTAAAAAGGGTAAAGAGTTATGACCTTTAATTTCAAAAGTAAATTAATGTGTTTATGTATTGAGTTAAGCCTAGTAATGTGATAATTTACGTTGCGGTTGTTAGAATTAAAAATTTTTGACACTAATTATATTTTTCTGAATATTAAATGATTTGGTTTTTTGTCGATCTTTTAATTTATGAATCGCTCTAGTAATTTCATGGTCATTAAATCTAGGGATTTGTTTAACTTTTAGGTTTCGATACATAATTGAATACACTTCCTTCTAAATGTTGCCATCTTCAATGTCAATCGCTTTTCCACTTGTTCCTTCAATAATAAAGTTTTAACTAGTATAACGATTTTTAAAATGTAGTTTACTGTTTAATTATTTCACTTCTTGACTTTGATGGTATTTTACAGCCTTGTTTGACTTATATGTATATGTCTATCTTTAAATTTTAACCTCACTTTTACCATGTGCTACTTAACCCACATTAATTCACGTAAGCTTAATCCTTTAATACGAATACCTATGTTATTATTATACCTCTGTAGATTAATATTTAGACATGATGATAAAACCAGTCTGGTTTCGAAACATCGAAACATGACGCTGCTTACTAAACTGTAATAAACTCGTTGGGAAGAGTAAAGAGTTTTATTGCTCCATACTATTTTTAGACAAATATTTGTGTTACTGTTATTGAGAGCATTGTAGCTATATCTAGCCTCTGCTTTAACATTCAAGAAGAAGTTGAGTATCTACGAAAACCAATCTAGAAATTATTGGGTATTAATTAAGTCCTTG
Organism: Agriotes lineatus; assembly: GCA_940337035.1. Taxonomy (NCBI): domain Eukaryota; kingdom Metazoa; phylum Arthropoda; class Insecta; order Coleoptera; family Elateridae; genus Agriotes; species Agriotes lineatus. The sequence continues at coordinate 18,488 of CALNHX010010748.1, read as the reverse complement.
CACTTACCCTTGACGATTTACGAATCCTTGTATATTCTGATACTATTTGTAATTGGAGCTATAGATACACTTTTTCCAGTTATATCCGGTGTGCAAATTAGAACATACTTATATTTACATTTATTTATTATCGTGTATATATAAAAGCGTCACCGATCTTATGTGCTTGGTCCCCGATCGGGTTTGATCTCCTCAATGGCATAAACTTTACTGCTACCGAATTATGTGCCATTTTTCAGCGCCATCTAACAGTAATGGCATAAACTTTTCTGCTACAGACTACTGTTTGTTGCTTCTTTTGATTTTAATGTGTTTAAATATTGGCATCACATCGTGAAATTCTAAAACGACTATGTATTGATTTCAAAGCAAGAACTTATCTAAATAATAAAAAATACCCTGTAGAATTTTTCTACAATGGGTGGCGCAGAGATTGGAAAAGGATTCACCATCCAGCTTAGGAGAAAGGCTTAAAGAGCTAAAATAATCAGAAATGCCAATTTATAAAAATGGAAACCCAATCCCTCTCGTAGGTAGTTTGATCCACAGAATTAAATTTGAAGCGAGGAGCAGGTACTATAATGTATAAGCTTGTTATATTGAATAAACGCTAATTACAAAAGCTTAAGTTAATTGAAACCATCAGAAATACAATCTCTTATTTAAATCCTAAATTGAGCTGTCGTTGCTGTCACTTAAGTTGAACAAAGGTCTGTAAAAGAAGATAAAGGAAATGTGGGAAGATATGTTTGTTAGCACTTTTTTGCATTACTGATGTCTTAACGTAATTTTTGGAAACAATCCTAAAATGTCTGATTACTTTCCTTAAAGCTATGTATTTTTATAGTTCTTTTCATAAGTGTTAAGAATTCAATGTGTTTGTTATTTCCCATTTTTGCACGGATGGCGAACGATGTATGATCATATTTGAATTTCCTACTAAAATACTTATTACTGCGAGATAGTAACGAATGACTGGTTGATAATAAATAGTGTAAATAAAGGGGTTGATTCTCAGTGCAACAAATTAAAAAAACTTTTATCCAATCTAACATTTTAGAGAAAGGAATAAAGCTTCCGAAATATTGGCTTCGATAAAAACATTTTTTGAATTTTTGCCTTGAGAAACGAAACCCAACTGCTTACTATATTTTAAATATTTATTGTTATAAAAATATATAATAATGAAATTGTGTTGATAAAGCAGCAAGTTCATAAATCCATGTTTTAACAGTTTATGAAACTAGTTCGGTTTAAATTAGCAAGTTTATGTAAATATGTCTGGTTAACTTAAAAATCAGTTAGTTTGAGTTTCTAACATTTTTCGCGTGAAATCTCGAGTATGTAATAAAGTACTGTTTGCAAATACTTCCACTGTTGTATGTACATGTCCACAAATTTAGGTATAATTTTTGGAATACGTTGTTGCATTGTACATCTTATCGTATTATTTATAATTACTTTACGTGAATAATTGAGTATAATGTTTATGGAAGTCCTAGTGACTGTGTTTGCTTTAAAGTAGCTTTTTAGTAAGTAATTAAAACAATTTTTCAGAAATTATTGCTTCGAGAAGATCCATTTTCACATATTATGTATGTTGATTTACAACATTTGCTATTCGGTATATTTTAATTTTATTTATAATTAAATTGTCAACTGAAGCAGTATATTTCATTGCGCCATAAACGTAGAGGAAGTTACATAAGGGTAGTTTAAATCAACAGTGTAAGGTTTGTTTACCAAGAGAGCTTCGCTAAAATTAGCTTGATCGTTGCACTGACAAATAAAGTAATTAGAAGGTTACGCGGCACTAATATCGAGTATGGGAGAATGACGATGCAGAAATAAACTTTTTTCTTCGCAAAAGAAAATTTAATTTGTGCTCACTTTATTGCATGATAATTGAAACTGACTTGTTACAATGAATTTGACCTGCGTGCGAAGAGCACACTGCCGAACAATAAATATATTTGACTTTGCGGCTTTTGTTCTAGTGGCTCTTAGTTGGTGGTCCATTCAGTCCGGCAGAATTCGAGTGCTTAATGCATTTGCAAATGGTATAATTAACACTGAATCGATAAGTGGAGTTGGCTTGCTTGTATCAAGCTTGACTATTAGAATTCTAGTCTACTGCGATCAGCATGTAGTAGGAAAGGTCAGACAGGAAGGTTTTGCTGTAATTTCCTGCTACAGACAAAGATGTCGGTATCAACAGCTCTCACCTCCCTTATTACGGAATTCTCATTGCGCGATACTGGCACCTCTACTGTTTTATTCTCTTATTTCAAGCTTTCATCGCAAGAGCTTTATTTCATGTTTTGATGTGTATTCGCACCAAAGCTAATAATGAAAGTTGGTAACAAATTGAAGTGCTACTGACAGGGTGTGCTGAATGACCAAACCTTGTATTATGTCATCTACTGACCCTTGCTGCTAACTCCTGTAGGAACTTACATAAAAACCATGGAGCATATAAGCAGATGGTGCGTAAAAAGTCGTGGCATTCGGTGGCAAGTTATAACCAACGCAATCGCAAATAATAAAGTTAGCTGTTGGAGTAGATCTTGTTAATAATCCTTGAGCTGTGCTGGCGATCCTGCTGTGCTTATTTTTTGCCACGTAAGCTGTGTGAAAAAAGCTCAACTGAAAGTGAATGCAAGAAATTGCTCTCAATAAATTTTATGTACGAGGTATTGCCATAAAGTTACCCAAGTGTTATTGTGTAGGCCAGAGAAAAAGGAGAAACATCACCGTATTGCACAGATGTTGAACCTAAGAACTACGTTGCGTCTAGAACATGTTCTTTTATGGACACCGACAATGGCACACAAATGCCGAATTTTATGAGCTTCTATTAGGTGAATCGATTTTGAAGTAAATTCCGAACGGTTCTGTATCTAACACTTATGTATCGTACATAACCGTATGGAAACACGAAACTATAATCTACAGAAACCGTATATAACGGTATACAGTGTGTCCAAGCTAAGGAGGGCGGCCAATATGGGGATCTCGTTACTACTAAGAGATACAGATTTGGTTAAATGGGAAAACAGTTGCGTAATTAAGGGACTAACAAAATGGCGTTTAGAAATCTTTGATATGATTTTTGGTTTTTGAGTTATCTTAAAGAAACCAATTTTTTGATTTTCTCTTCAATTTTTTCTGGTTTTAATATTGAAGTTAAAGCAAAACTGCCAATAGTAGGTTATGTTATTAGGAGTAAAAGTGATACTTTATGTGGCGAAGCTGAAGTTTATTTAGTCGAACGTTAGTGAGGCAAATAATTCAGCTAATCCACATAAAGTCACTTTTACTCCGAATAACATATACTATTTTATCCGCAAACGTATTCAGGTAAATTTCATTAATATAAATTTAAAAAAAAAGGATGCACCGGCCGGGAATCGAACCCAGGCCACCCGCGTGACAGGCGAGCACTGTACCCCTGCGCCAACCTCTGTTGTTCAAATAACGCGCTACTGTAATGATATATGAACATATTGAATCACCCGAGCTATTAGCACACGGCCACAGCAGCTGTCACACCATAACCCACGGCGACAGATGCTCCGATCCGCTGCTTAAAGGTTTATTTAAGTTAAAACTTTTATCTATGACCACTACTAAAAGTAGGCTTTTTAGCGCTAGCTTGTTTCACTAAAAGTGACGTTTTATAGTTTACCGTGTTTAAAGAAATCAGCTGTTTACTTTTAGCACATGTGCTAAAAGTGAAGCGAGGTTCAAAACTACAATTTCGAACTGCAAGTGAAGTTGTAAAGTTATTCTAGTTGCTTCCTGTGTTACAGGTAAAGCGTTTTTGATATAATTAAAGCGTTATGTAATGAATACAATCATATGTGGAGTATCAATAATTACATTTCGTAACTCACCTTGACAGCACGGGCGTGGCCAAACAATCGCCACCGCGGCGCAGGCCTACTATTCATTATGACATAAATTAAAAACGTCGCAGATGCGAACCTTTCTTAAATCGATATTTATGGATTAATAACGGTAAAATTAAGGTCGTAGATATAATATTGTATGCAACGCGTGCTAAAAGTCGTTTATGCGCGAGACATGTTATGAAACTCAGCCTTCGGCTTCGTTTCATAATTTTCATGTCTCGCGCATAAAAGTCGACTTTTAGCACTTGTTGCATAAATAGCTATTTCGTACTCTTTTTGAAAATAAAAACCGGCCTACGATCTTAGTCTAAAAATTAGCAAAATTTTAAGCCATCATACAATTTAATCGGCCCAGTATCTTCGGAGGAGATAGCGAACAAACAGAAAGAAAGAAAGAGAGCAACGATTTTGTGTGCTTAGGCAGATAAAGTACTCAAAAGTCGCTATTTTATCTGCTTAGGCAGATAAAGTGACACTTTTATCTTGTCAATAAAGACACATAAGTTGTCACTTTTGTGACGTTTGCGGATAAAATGTTTTTATATCAACTTTTCATGGACTAAACGATTACGTTATTACTTTTTTTATTCGATGTTTCGTCTTCGAGCAAGCATTCTCAACTTCATTTTTTTTAAATACGGTTAGTATTTTCTGATGTCAAATTTTAGAAGCTTTTTTTATTCTGAATTTAACAATGTACGAGACATTATGGTTTGATTACGTTTGGAGTCTTTCTTGATCATAATAAACCAATTTTTGGATGCCGACCTGTGTCGTTAAGCATTTCATACATTGTTTCAGTTTTTGTAATATAAAGAAAGAATCAATGAGCCACACTGGATGTTTTTAATCCTTAATAATCGCGAATGGTCTTGAACTACAAATACTTTTCAATATTAATTTATTGATTATTTTTCTTACTTATAAATAATAATTAAAATTAGAAATAAAAAACAACCAGTGTGGCTAAATACTTTTTTCTTTAAATTACAAAGTTGAAACAACGAATGAAATTCTCTACGACACAGGTCCGTAGCCAAAAATGTCTTGATGATGGCCAAAAAGACTTGAAACGTAATTAAACCATGTGTGGTACATTGTTGAATTCTGAATAAATAGTTGTTTAATTTTTGCACTTTTAGTTATTGTTTATAGGCAAGAAAAATAATCAATAATCAAAATTTCCTGATGATGTTAAAAAAATCTGGAAACGTAATTAAACCATAATGTGTAGTACATTTTTTGAATTCAGAATAAAAAGGACTTCTAAAATTTGACATCAAAATAAGGACTGTATTTTAAAAAATGAAGTTGAGGATGGTTGCTCGAAGACGAAACATGGAATAAAAAACTGATAACGTAATATTTAAGTCCATGAAAAGTTGCTGTAAAGAAGTTTTATCAGCTTCGCTCCGAATTTCATGCTAACTTTTTTTAATATAACTCAAATACTAAAAATCATATCAAGGATTTTTAGGCCTTCTTTTGTTAGTCCTTTAATTACGCAACTGGCCCTCCTTATCTTGGACACACTGTATAATAGATTCCGTGACAATAAGAATAGTTAGAAACTAAAATAACATCTGACGTAGCTACTCGAAAGTCAATGTCTACCTCAACGGTAAAATAACCATGTCTCGAATTGAAAGAAACGTAGGAACTTACATAATCAATTTCAAAAAATCTGTAAAAGACTTTGCCCAGAATTCCCTCGTAAGTGGACATTGCGACACTAAATAATTTTAAAAATCAAATTAGGGGTAAAAATATCTTCACGTTTCTAATAAATTACATATTTTTTAAATTAAAAAGAAAACATTACCAGTGGTAGAATTCGAAGTGCAGGCGGCTGGCTGCGTATGCGATACAAACGTTTTGTAGGATATTGCAAGCGAATGAGCTGTTCCTACATGCACTACAGAGCACTTCTTGTGTCAGTTCTTCCCGACTGCCTTAAATAAGAACTTTTTTCTTAGACACCTCTTTCTGATTTACATCATTTAGGCTGCATCTGTTGGATTTAATTTTTGTCAAAAGTAAAGTCTGAACTGTGTCAATATTGTTATTTTCCTGTATCGCAGTTAAAGCAAAAATAAACAAGTGGACTTTGTGACACTAAATTATTTTAAAAATCGAAGGAAAGTAGGTGTAAAAATATTTTCACCTTTATAATAATGCTAAACAATAGAAGGAAAACACTTGGTAATGCAAAATAAATTAATTTTTAATTAAAAAAAATACTACCCGTAATGGGATTCGAATTTCAGTGCCTGGGAACGAGTCTGCCCATTTATTTTATTGCTTGCCGGTAGGCCCGGGATAAATCAGGCCGTCGTTGCGTGAGCCAGTGAGCCACCGGAAAGCAGCGAATTCCTGCGATGCAGCTGCATTTTACGTACCGCACTTCGTTGCTCTTTTTGTCTCGCACAACATTTATCCTGTATCGGTTGTGTCCCATTTTTAGCAAGGATAAAGCCTGCGCTACGTACAAATTATTAATACTATATATTTTTCTGTTAAAGCAGAAATAAACCACACTTTATTTTTGAAGGTGCTCAACCTGTATATATTTCTCTGGAATTTTCTCGGTTTCATACCAGGTAGATATATAATGTGTGTGCAAAATATCTTCTTTCTTCAACTAATAGTTTTTCAGTTATACCGCCAACAAACAGACAGACGACGGAATTGAGAAAACCTGTTTTTCGTCATCTAGGGACATTAAAACTTGAAAATCTGAAGAAATCGCGGAAGGTGATATTTTCGCGATTACAATACTTCCAGCGTCTTCTAGACGAGGAAAGTAAAGATCTAATGAATTGTTATTCCAATTTATTTCTATTCATAGCAGTACATTATGCGAGTGTAAAGTCTGGAACCATCGAAATAAAACTTTTATTAAATGCTTTTAGAGGAAATCGTTGATGACGTCTTATTTTTACTTTCGTCTAAAGACGAAGGAAGTATTGTAATCACGAAAACATCACCTTCTGAGATTTCTTCAGATTTTGGCATGTCAGGGTACCTAGCTAAAACAGTATTTTTTGAATGAAGACGATATTCTACATGCGAATTATATCTATGTACCTGGCACCAAATCGTATATACTTCCGGTCAAATATACACACGGTGAGCACTTGAAAAAAGTAAATGTTGTCTACTTTTGCTTTAACACGAGAAGTATTATTTAAATAAAAGTTTTAAGTAAAGCCTTGTACTGACTATTTATTTTAAACGGGGCATTTTTTTTACTGTAACTGTCGCTTTTATATTGTCTTTTATTTTTGAGTTTTAACGTTAGCCATAATTTTTTAAATTGACAATCCTAATTTTTTATGATCATTTGGACAGAGCATGAAATTCTAAGACCAAATATTCTAAAAAAGTAGGATATTATATTTTGTAATTTTCAAGATAAATGCTTTTAAGGTATTAAAACAAAAAACGAATGAAAGTCAAGTAGGCATGTAACAATTGAGTTAGCCCTAAAATTATGACAATTTTTCATAGCTTGTTTATCTTTTTTTGAGCTATTTGATTTTTACTCGTTTTTTGTTTTAATACAGAAGCGATTATTTCGAAAATTGCATATTTCACATTTCAAAAAATCACATCATTACTCAAAAACGGAAGACAATCTAAAAGCAACAGTTACAGTAAAATGTTTTACTGAAAATAAGAACTGGCGCGTTCGAGGATTTCTTTCAAAAACATCTAATAAAAGTTGTATTTTGAGAGTTCTAAATTTTACACTCTCAAAGTATACAGTATGTCCCAGTATCGAGTTACAAAGGGGTATAATTGACAAAAAATATTTGTTTACAATTTTAGCGTGAAAGACCTATAGTTTTCAATGTAATTTTAGTCTCAATATTGGAGTTTAGTTGCAGTTTGGTTTTGAATTTTTCGTGATACTGATGCGCGATACTGATATTAGGTATGGTGGCATCATTAACATATAAATTAGCAAAATTAATTAAAGAACTTGGTAGTGACGCATTTACTAATGACGGGTCAGTACTGTTTAGTTAATGATGCGACAAACTCCTAAATTATACAAAAATATGCCTCTTTTTACTGCGTATTTTGTATTTTTATAGTGCCTAAATGCCTGCCTATTTAAAAAATGTTGAGTGTTTGAACTTCCGAGCTTTAGTAATGACAAATGTCAATAAATTTAACACAAGTGACTTACTTGTAAATGAGTAAGAAACTATTTCTGACAATTCAATATTATAGTCAATATGATATAGTAGAGATAAGTATTTAAGTTAATTCAATTGTTCAAAGCATATGTACTGTAAATATTGCGAACGGTAAGGTTTACCAGCTCAGTCTTAATACTGTTCTTTCGATCGGTAAACCGCCTTTACCGTTGCTGACACTTCATATACAATTTCTGTTCTAAATATAAAATTACGTCCCCATGCAAAATTCTAGAAATATCGGGTTACCTTTATGAAACCGTGTTTAGTAGACAGAATTAGATACTTCATCTTCAATCATACCTTTTGTAACTCAATCCGGGAACAGTGTAGATAAGCATTATTGGAGAAATATGAGAAATACGAGAAGGTGTTGTGTTGGCAAATGCCAGACAAGTGAAACCATAAGGTATCAATCAGACTACTCAGATGTACAATATGAATACTTTTTTATTATTATTAGAGCCCGTCAAATGCCATTTTGCCATGTTTCTTACTGTAGGCCCCTTTAGGGCCAGATTTCGTATTTAGGCGTTTCACGTAGTAAAGGGTGGAATGAACCACATTTGTTGGTGCCATAAATGCTATAAAATGCCCTTTTTCGTGATAAATGCTATATTTTAAATAAATGCCATATTTTAATGCTATATTTCAATCAAAATCAATATTATGTGGCTAATTCACAATAAAAGGGCTTATAAATTTCAAAATAGATAAGTGCCAGGTACTAAGGTCCATGACCCGGGGTGGGGATGACCACTCGTCGCGCGCCTCAACGCTCAGGTAAGTGTCCCGTTACGTCCACTCGTCAACAACAACCCCGCGCTCTCCCACTCTTCAACTTTTTGAAATAAATACTTACCATATTTTATGCTTTATTTTGAAATAAATGCTATCTTATATGCCATATTTTGACAAAATAAATGCCATTTTGCTATGCTATATTTTGAAAAAATACGGGAATATTTTGACGGACTCTGATTATTATATAACCTGTATTTACTACCTTAATTTTAGAACCGGATGCTATTTGATATAAAAATATAAAACTTGCGCCAAAAGCTTGAGTATTTATGAAGTATAAAGTTAAAGTAGCAATCCTGATTCCATATTTCTTCCATTCAGATTAGTACCCTTTAAAACGTTCAATAGCTTAAGCCGCAGTTTATTTACTCCGAACATCTAGCCAGTGAATAGTCGATATTAATTTAATACAGCTTTCAAGAGAGACATCAGATATTCAACAAGTTCCCGTGGCGTGAAAATACTTTATTAATATATCCTTCAATATTCCATGACCGGGCGTGCCGTAATCTTCCTGCTTTGCCCCTTGTTTGGCCTCCTCGTCAGCGTGGAGTAACAATCAACCCGTCAATCGTAATACAAATCGAAACTTATTATCATCTTACATTGGCTGCTCCTTATTTGGCTAAGAGTTGCCTAATTTGACAATTCGAGATTTCGCCAACGGTAGATTCGACAAAAGCTTTTGTTCTTCTCGGTTTGCCAAAATTGCCACACTTTTTAGACTTCGGCTGTATTGTATCCATCTATGGAGCAGGGCAATCGTCCTCTCCTTTTGTATCCTTTTAGAATTCTCCTTTTTCAGAACGTTATTTCCGCATGCCACATTTATCCGCCATAAATTAAAGATCTTCTCGGTTATCGATTGGGTACACAAATTTATGCATGTGTCGGTCGGCGAGTAAAAGGTTTGCATTTAAATATGGTTTAGGTTGGAGATATTAAAAAGAAGCGTCACTCACCGACTAACGGAAAATTTCAGTTTATTCCTGGTTTTATTGCAGGCCGATCGTTATTATGCGACCTAATAGTTTTAGTTTTACAACCTACTCTCATCACTTTAACTGCCTCTACCGCTTGTGCCTTTGTAATAAATTAGCACACATTTCGCAAACTTTTCTGCTCCGCTTATCGCAGTTTAAGATATTCATAGAACAATTTTTAATATAAAGGTTAATACATTCCGCACATTGAAAGAGGAAAATTAAATTCGTGACTGGGCGATGTTGTGTGAGCGTTTTAAATTTTAGTGAGCGTCTGAAAGGAAATTGTTTTTTAATCTTAAGTTTTACGTTGAGCTAGAACCTTGTTGCTGGAAATTTCTTAACCTATAGAGCTTGTAAGGCTTTTTAGTTCATCCATTTAATCGACCCGGTAGCTTTTTAGTTATTATCTGCTTCAATATGTTGATATAAATGATTTCCAAGGCTGTCACTTTCCCTACTTATCTGGAAGCTGTCTTGCTGTTAATTTTTAATTAGGAAAGACATTATTTTTAAGGTGGTTCTAGTGAACGGTGGCAAACTGCAAAAAGGGACGAGTCGATAAGAAAGCCGGAGGTTAATTGCTACAACACTCACCTTGTCGACCAAGAGCAACGTCTACGACATTAATCAAAACCAGGCGGATCTGAGATTGAGCCTCGGTTTATTCCGTGTCTTACTTTGTTTACCAGAGACATTTGTTATTGCTTTCAGACATTTTTAATTGCAAACTAAAAAACATCAACTGAATCAGTTTCTATATTAAGGTTGCCTAACTGCTTGGAAATTTGATTCGTTGGTTTTTCATTGGTGGGGAGAAATTCGCAAAAATTCCAATGTTCGCTTAAATCCTGTTACTGCCTAACATGTGAAAAGGTTGGCGAAGTATATAGATAGGAATGTTCGCTACAGAAGCGCGACCCACATTATCGTTATTTACATATCGCTTGATGTTGCCATCCAGGACGAATCAATAAATATTGTTTCATACATCATTTGTCCCTTCGATATAATCGAGAAGAAACGAGTTCGTCGCCAACAAAAATGGAAGAGCTAACGACCTTGCTCGTGTTAACCCATGCATTTAGGTAATGTACCTACGTATATTCAAGAAAATAATGCTAATTAAAACGTTTAACACTAAGTGGTACAACATCCATACAATTTTATGAACTCTGTATTAAGGGATTTAATAGAGACTAAAAATATTAATATTATTATAAGTATGGTTTTATAAGCAAAAAAATATTGCAGCAGGGCAAGGCTACATAGAAAATATATTCAAGAAAATAATGTTAAAACGTTTAACACTAGTTGTACAAGATCCATAAGAACTTATGAACCCTGTATTAAGGGATTTAATAAGGACTAAAAATATTAATACTATTATAATTATGGTTTTATAAGCAAAAAAGCTATTGTAGTAGGTCAAGTCTACATAGAAACATTATATAACAAGCTACATCTTTAAGTTTACGAAAAAAATCTTTTATTGCAATGAAATTAAAAATAATGGAAACATGTTGAGCAACATATATGAACTAACGACTAACCTGTAAAGTGCATTTAACAACTTTACCAACATGTGTAATTGCAAAACTACAAAATTATGAATTCAAAATTAGTATATGTTCTATATTCTTTGAGCAAAGGTATTAGATTTAGGTTTTTCACGTTGTGTGGAAGTTTAATGGTTTTGAAAAGTGGCTTATAATTTTGCATGCATCTCATTCGCATCATTTAAAACAAAAAAATCCATGATACTCTTTCAGCAAAGGCACAGTTGCTTTCGCTATTACATAAAAACGTTCTAATCTTCAATATTAGTTAAAACAAATGTGTTTCATTGTTGATGAGGGTATCGTTTACTATTTTCTTGGTATTGCCAACTCTTGAGTATCAGTTTCTCGTAGGTTTAAATCAATTTAAATGTTTAAAGTGCAACATTTTAAAATAATGCTGTAAGTCTGCTCTCACAACGAAATTATAATTTTTACTTCCTTTTACAGTAAATTGAGTTTTCAACAGATCTTCACGTTTTAGAGTCCCCTGAACCCAAAAAACATGTTTTTGTTTATTAGTCTGTCTGTCAGTCTGTGTGTCTATCTGTGTGTGAACAGAATATCTCAACAACGAAAAGCGAAGAAAATCGCCTAACCAGAAGTATGGTGTTTACTCTTGTGCTTTTTCAGTTTTCTCAAAAACGGCGCTAAACGATTTTTTTCAAACGTTACATTTTTATTTCATCTTTCATGCGTATTGGTGATGTGAGATCGGTGAATTTCCAGTTGAAAACCCCTAAAAGATTTTTTTTATTAACTTCAACTAACTCTCTAATTTAAACAATTTCTGTAGATTTTGTAAGTTTAGAATTTTTTTTGACGAATTCTTAAAAATTAAAAATTACATGACTAATTATAAGATCATTCTAAAAGGGAAGTTGTGTGCTTGTATCACACCAGACTTTTTTACCTTATTCACGATCTTAAAAATTTTGAAATTTGATCATGAAGTTTTTGAATAGAATGAATTTACTTTTTTACTTATTACTGTGTTTTTGACCCTTTTTAAAGATTTTTACTGCTCATCTAGTCATATATGTTTTTATCGAATAAATAAAGTGCTTTAATAACTAAAACAATCTATCAAACAACATTTTTATTAAAAATACTGTATAAAGCTTTAAAAGTATATTTTCTTTTATTTTTTAAGATAGCGAGCATTCAATAATGTTTAGGATAGTCAATACCAACATTACTAGTATTAAAAGAACTCATTAATAAGTAGCTATGGCTTTTAGATTCGACATCTCTCTTGATTTGCTCCATAAAACTAGGAGAGATAGTTCATTAGAAATGTATGTAGTAGGAGGAACAATGCAAATATTCATAAACTAAAATAGTAAAAAAAAGGAAAAGAAAAGGAGCTGCTGGAACTGCTTAAACAGAGAAACTCTGCGTACTTAAGAATGTTAAATATGGGTTACAATAGTCAATAAATAAATAAAAAGAACGTGAAGGAAGAAGAGCAGTTAAGAGAAAAGTATTAACCCTCCACAACATATATATAGGAATTAAGGGCAGGAATAATGCAGAACTTTTTCGAAACGTTTTTCATGATCAACAGAGATGGCACTAAAGAAGAAATATAAAACCAAAGTAAAGTGGTGCAAAATACAGTTCAAATAAAATAAATAAGTTAAGAAATAAACGTATGTAATATGATTCAAACAGTAAGAAGCAGTCATCATCATCATCTCTGGATATACGCCTCTCCAATTTTATGCCATTTTTGGCGGTTATGAGTTTTATGTGTCTATTGTTTTAAAGCATGTTTTCCTAGATCATCTCTTCTTCTAACGCTTGGTCTACCTGTGTTACGTTTGCCCATTTTCGGCCTCCACTCTGTGAACTACTTTGCCCATCTTTCGCTAGTATCATGATATGTCCAGCCATTGCCACTTGAGCTTCGCGTTCTCTGTGTGATGCCATCGACCCTTGTCTTATTTCTGATTCATTCGTTTCGTTTCATATCTTGTAAGCGTATTCTCATCACGGATCTCTCTAAAGATCTCTATTTTTTTATTATCTTCAATTTCAAACTGGGGTTACGTCTTCCTTGTGTGACATTTTTTAGTTTTGTCGATGTTCATTTTTAGCCCTATAGTACCTGCAGCAACAATTGATTTCAATATTATTCATCTGCTAGCATGTCTAAGTTGTTGCAGAATTTAAGCCTTCGATCGGAATCGTCTTCATTTAGTGTATGAATTAACGAGGGCCTATAGCATTTTAACCTAATATTTTTAATAAGCCGAGTAACCGAACCTCTAGAGAGTTGGAACTGATGAACTAGCTGCTGTGCTGTGCTCACGTTGTGAGCTGTTCTAACAACTGCTGATGAACTTCAGTAGCATTTTCAATAGTTCGTACTGATCTTCTCCGGCTACTGTAATTCTTGCATTGATTTGTTACTTCACCAGTTCGTTCAAATTTATTCAATAATTTCAAAATTGAATTCCAATTTGACGCTTGCCTTCCATATACTTGCATCCACTTGTTCGGTTAATTTTGTGTTGGTAGAACCATTTTACTACCGGAATTATTTTCTGCAATGTCATCATTTTGACAATTAGTAAAATGTGGCATTAATATATGAAATTTACAAAAGTTTTCAAAATATTTCATATTCTGAATGTAAAGTTAGCTTCATCTGCCGAGGTGCTTAACAAAGTTACCATCCCAAGTAATAATTTGCACGTAACTTAGGTTTCACCCTTGACACAAATGGGACCCAACAGATACAGGGTAAATGTTGTAAAAGGTGCAAAAGTGGGCAACGATAAGCTAATCTTATATAATTCAGCCGCGAGTGTCATATATTGTTTCAAGTGTTAATGACAACATGCAGTCGAAGCACTCTATTTAAACTAAAATAAGAAACCACCAATTTCTGTTAACCAGGATTTTGTTAACATAATGCTCAAACACGACAACGTTATTAGCTAGTTTTACTTTATTAACAGATACAGAGTAATAATTGAACTTCATAAAAATAATACAGTTAATAAAGTACCATTAAACTTTCTCCTAAAAGTTGATGTATATTTTTTATATATCAACACTTTATTAATTTATTTAATCTGGATAGGGCAGTAATTAAACTGACAAGTTTGTTGACAATGGTGTAGACAATACTGTTAATTATTATGTATTTTAGTCTATAGCTACAGTGTTAATGCACATTTGTATGCTCAAACTGTTGACGTCAACGTTGTCATGTTTCTCAAAAAATGATACATAATTTAAACGAGTCTATTGTCGCTTTTAAGAAAAATTGTGGTCACACTTACTTTTATTATTTTCCATCCCCTCACAGACAAAGACAGATTCTTACATTGTAAGTTTTAAATACTTCGTATATGAACATATGAACTGTCAAAAGTTAGCATCAGTAAAAAACTTACAAAACTTTACAGGCTAATAAAGTATGATGAATTGAATGGAATATGTCTCTATGATTTGTCGTTTAAATGTATAATTCGGCGAAAAAAATCTCCACTATTTGAGAATGACGTTTATCTCCACATAGTCCATTTACTAAAGGAAAAAAGTTCTAACTTCGTTGACTCAAAACCGATTTTTAACATTTTTTTTTTTATTATTTCGGAAAAAGTCTATAGAAAAATTCCCCATAGGTGAGAAGGTGTGCTTTTCATTTTTTCAATTGTTATTAACAAATAAGTGTTTTTTAATATATTCTTAATTTAAAAAAATATATAACTTCTTTATTTATGTAAACCATTGCCTGACATTTGATAACATAAGGTTTTTGGGTTCACAGATTACGAATCTGGCCTCAAAATTGATCTAAAAACCAAAATGGCGTCTACAAAATGGCGTCGAAACTCTAATTTTTTCTTTTATTTTTTTTATTTTTATTAGATGTCTAGGGGTTTTTGGGGTCGCTGATTATGAATTTAACATAAAAACTCAACTGAAATAAAAAATGGCGGATCCAAGATGGCGAAAAAGCTTTTTTTTTATTCGGACTTTAGTTTTTAGCTATACTATAGGGTTTTTTGGGTCGCTGATTTCAAATTTTATGTTAAAATTTATCAAAAATGAAAAATAACTTCTTCAAATCGGAAAAATAGCTTCATTTCTGAATTCCGCACGTTGCCTCATATCTAGGGATTTTGGACAGTAATTATAGATATAGTATTAAAAGGTTAATTTTTATTGTGTACGATTATTATTATTATTATTTAATAAACATTATATACAAATAAAATTCTAAATTGTTAAATTAACTCAAATTTAAATAGATTAAATACATTTAAATATAACATACGAATATATATAAATTCCAACGCCTAAAAATGTGTTTTCTACGACCTCTTTGTACAATTTCCAAAAGATATTTCTGAATTAAAAGATTTTTCTGTTTGTGACCGACGGAGGAATGTTATTACATAAAAACAAATGGCAAGTTGTTCAACAGTATGGTGCAATTTTAGATATATTAATTGTATTGTACATAATTATGGAAAAAACAAGTGTTTTTGTCGATTATCAGAAACATAGAATAAAATCTGCTGAAAGAGACCGACGTCGAAAAACGAAAACTGCACCAGATATTCGATTTAAAAGAGACAGGTTTTTAAAGTTGTATCAAGAAAAAATTCTGGCAAATGTCTTTCATGTCGTTTTATTAATTTTTTAAAAGATACTTTAGCTGCAAATAATATCCTTGCTCTCAAGCTGCAAGTGATGCCGATCGGTTAATAGTTACAACAGCTCTCAATGCATCAAATAAAAACATAGTCGTAGTATCAGAGAATATAGACGTATTACTTATATTAACAGCTTTAGTTTCATGCTGATAAAGATATATATTTTTTTAAACCTGCCAAAAATAAAAAAATATCTTCCTCTAAAAGCCTGCAATTTGCGCATCCCAATAAATTGTAGTGAGCATGTTCTTTCTGTACATGCTTTAACTGGATGTAGCACTTCAGCATGTTTTAACAGAAGAAAGAATCTTCTTCTTCTTCTTGTTCAGGTGCTTATCAGATTTCGTATGTTTGCCATTAACACGGCTATCTTCACTTTATTGGTTGCAATTCTAGATAACTCATTGGATGATTTCCCATACCACGCCCTTAGGTTTTGCAACCAAGATATTCTTCCGCGTCCTGGTCCACGTTTGCCATATATCTTGCCTTGTATAATAGATTGTAGTAGGATGTACTTATTCTCATTTCTCATTATTTGTCCGAAGTATTGGAGTTTGCGTATCTTGGTGTTGTCCATGATCTCTTTACTTTTTTTTTTCATTCTCTCTAAGACTTTAATATTTATTACACGGTCTTCCCATAATATCTGCAATATTCTCCGGTGTAACCACATTTCAAAGGCTTCGATTTTTTTTTGTGATTGTTTCGTTAAGTGCCCAGGACTCGACCCCATAGAGCAAGATGGGAAAAATGTAGCATCTTAGCATGCGAGTTTTGGTGTCAAGGTGCAGATTATGGCTTTTGAATATAGTTTAATATATTGAAGATGTATAAGGATGAACAAGACGAATAGCACCGGCACCTTATTAAAGATCCGCATGGATAAGTTCTAGTAAATGAAGCAATGGCTATGTTCAGGAAAGAATAAATTTGTCAAAATATTTGAAAATAGCAGTGATTTGCAAGAGACTGTAAAAATTTATATAAAAAAATTTTGGTATAAAATGTATACTTGCAATGTATGGTGCAACGAAAGGTAACTGCTTAAACTGTTACAGAAATGTTTAAGTGATTGAAAGTTTTTATTATTCATATACCGCAAGGTAAATGAGGTTACATACAATACAATACATATATTTTTTAAATAAAAACATTTTGAATTTTGGGTTTGATTCTTTTATTAAGGCGTCTACTAAAAAAAGTAGCGTTAATTTAGCATCATTGTGACCTACGATGGATCCAGCAGAACAACATTTAAAACGCGTATATTTGCAAACACAGTTGTGGCTGAAAACCAAGATATTTCAAGGGAAGATTGGGGTTGGAAATATGATACAGGAAAGTATTTTCCAATCCTAATGACACAAAAACCAGATCCACAAAACATCTTAAAAATTATTGTTTTGCAACTACAAAACTAGTTGCGGGCCAGCTTGTGGGTATAGGAAAAGTGGCCTTTAGGCTCAGCGGCTTGCGGTGAATGTGGCGGAAATAGTTACCTTAATTCACGACCGCAGTGTCAATGGAAAAAGTAGAGGAAGAAGAAAATAAAGCTAAATAATTTTGTTTTTTGTTTTTAAATGTATCTTGGGTTAATTTTAATAAATCAATTAAATTATAATATCTTGAATACTCATTTAACTCTTCTATCATTTGTTTCCACCATTTTTCAGACACAATTTTCCATTTTTGATAAATTTTAACATAAAATTTGGGATGAGCGACCCAAAAAGCTTCTAGGTATAAGTATCAGAAATTTAAAAAAATTACCCCTTTCCGCCATTTTAGATCCGCCATTTTTGTTTTAGTTAAGTTTTAGTGTCAAATTCGTAATCAGCAACCCCAAAACTCCCAGACTACTAATAAAAATTAAAAAAAAATAAAATAAAAAATTAAACTTCGACGCCATTTTGTTTTTAGACCCATTTTGAGGCCAGATTCGTAATCTGCGACCCAAAAACCTTATTTTATCAATTTTCAGGCAATTGTTTAAATAAATCAAATAGTTATAAATGTTTTAATTAAGAGTATATTAAAAAACACTTATTTGTTAATAACAATTGAAAAAATAAAAAGCACACCTTCTCACCTATGGGGAACTTTTCTATAAACTTTTACCGAAATAATAAAAAAAAAATGTTCAAAATCGGTTTTGAGTCAACGAAGTTAGAACTTTGGCGAGTTTTTAGCGTTTAGAAAATGGACTAACATGAAATGAGTAAATAATACGTATAAAATAATAATAGGAATTTATTGCTTGGTTTATTTAACTGTTTTATTTGAAGCTTTTCTCTGAGGTAATATATTGAAATTTTTAATTTATAGTATTGTTAATTTTATCCAT
>CALNHX010010747.1:0-37674 GCA_940337035.1 Agriotes lineatus | reverse complement strand
GATAATAGAAAAACTAAATCGCCAAGAAAAGGATATCCAATCCATCAAACAACGACTGGTAAACCTCGAAAAACCGACCAGCTAGGTGGCTTTTTCAAAAACTCGAAATGGCTAATCTACACATAATGACGTGGAATGCTAATGGGTTAAAACACCATCTGTACGAGCTCCAAGAAGCAGCATGGACAGCGATGCTACATGTGCCAAAAATATTTAAAGGGGAATAACTATGCTAAAGAAATTCGGGAACTAATTGCAAAGAAAAGAAAAGCCACCAATAGGATTAAAAAGCAGGTTATCCAGATACCCCAATTCGTAATAGAGGGGTCTGGGCAAGAAGCTATCAAGACAAAGTGGATGTTTTCCCGGAACATCTAGAAAACACGTTCCAACCATATGAAAATCGACAGTGGATTGGGAACAACAACCAACGATAGATCATGGAGAACCTATCCAGGCAGTGGACCCAAAGGAAGTAATAAATGTGATCAAGACCAATATTAGTTCCAAAAAACATCGGGTTTTGACCTGGTTAATGGTGAGATGTAAAAAAACCTACATCAGAAAGCAATAGTGAAAATAATTCTAATTGATAGATACGTACTCAATACCTGGAAATTCCCGGAAGTAATGATGATTCCAAAACCGGCAAAAGACGCTAATGAAGTGCAGGGATATAGACCCAATTCTATCAAAACTATTCGAAAAGTTAGTGCTTAATAGCTTTCAACCAATCATCAACTACTTGTTCTGAAACACCAATTTGGTTTTCGGGATAAGCATTTCACAGTCGATCAGGAGCATCGAATTACAAACGTAATTGAACAATCGCTTGAAAAGAAAAAATTGTGAGGGCCAATGTATTTCCAACGTAAACAGATCAAATCGGGAGTGCCATAGGGCAGTGTGTTGAAGCCAGTGTAATTCATATACACTAGTGACTTGCCCAAACCAGACGAAGTTTTAGTGGCTACGTTCGCAGACGATATCCACTGCCATTATGGCGATAGACTCAGATGTGAATAATGTGACCAACAAACTACAAAATGCTCTAGATAGTGTATATGCCTAGATCAATAAATGGCAAATTAAACTAAATGAAACTAATTATGTCAACTTCACAAACAAAAAGAACCAATATGTTCCAGTAACAATCAACAACTAAGTCATTCCCCACTGCAACTCAGCTAAGTGTCTAGGAATGGCATTGGCTGAGAAGCTCAAATGGAAGAAGCACGTGAAAAAAAAGGTTCGATTTACAACTAAAATACAGAAATCTATACTGGCTTATAGGAAGCCAATTTGACCTTTGCACCTACAACAAATTATTGCTATGCAAGCAAGTATTAAAACTTACGTGGACCTATTGCATCCAGCTGTAGGGGTGCACTAAGGAAACAAATGCTATAAGAATCCAAAGATTCCAAAACAGAGTGCTGCGGAACATCATGTGTGCTCGGTGGTTTATCAGAAATTCTGATCTCTACCGCGACCTACAAACAGCCGACAGCAAAATCAAAAGATTTGCAGAGGCCCTCGAAGAGAGATTACATCGTCATCCCAACAACAAAGCCATCCATTTGTTGAACAACATCAACCTAGTTCGGAGTCTTAAACGAGTGAAGTCATTTGAATTACTATTAGTGAAAAGTACTATTGATGATTAAAAGCAAAGCATGGTGCGGGAGTTAAACCATTGCGGAAAATAGTGTGATTTACCAACAACAAGATATCGAACAACTGACAGGAACCATTGGGTGAAAGATTAAAATACCTTCTTAGTAAATTAAGTAAGCGGAAAGATAACTAATTGGTTGTATAAACTATTTGCTATGCTCATTGGACTATAATCTAATAAATAGATAATTAAAAAATCTTTGATAAACGCAGTATTTTGGGCATCCCTTTTGTTACGGTATTAAATTGACCTTAGGACACTCACGGATAGGTGGGCATCGGATGCTAAACAAATCCGGGAAATGGGGCACGCTCACCCTGAGAAATCGTTAAAACAAACTAAAGGCCTCGGCTCGAATGCGCTCAGGGAGATGGGCATGGTTCAAAACGATACGCCACAGGGCAAGCATGTCGAGGTATATGCAGGTTATTGTTAGAGAAATGGGCGCCACCAGATTCAACTCGAGATTCTCACGTTCAACCGTACCTGGAGGGTTAAACGAGGCGAGAAGTACTCAAATTACTATTTCGGGAAAATACTCAAATAACTATTTCGGGAAAATACTCAAATGACTATTTCGGGAAAATACTCAAATAACTATTTCGGGAAAATACTCGAATAAAAATTTCGGGAAAAGACTCAAATAACTATTTCGGGGGCCACGGTGCACGGTAACAACAAGTCGTCTGGGAGCGACAGGAACAAATAGATGCCCTCTCATTTGCACTCAAGGTTGAATTTAAAACACCTGGCAAGCAAGACGCATGTAACTACAAAAACCTGCAGCTGCGAGAAACTAAGTTAGAACTGTACAAAATTTAAGAATTAGAAAACGGCGAAACCAGGAGTGTACAAAGTTTGAGAAAGGCTATACTTGATGCTAAATTTGCAGTTCTATGCGACGTACTATTGCTAAGAAGGACCCAACATACCAGCGGACTCGACAATTATGTACTACATTGCTTTAGGGGTTTATATATTTAATTAACTGACTGGGAAATAACAAAATGGCCTGGCACTTTTTTATGTTTTTCTTATCCTTAGGGAACTTGTTTATTTCTTTTTTCTGAAATTTTATGTCCATAAAGCTTATTTATGTCTTTCCAGGTGTGTTCTTTCTTTTGTTCGACGGTTTATTGTCTTAGAACGAAACTCTAAACTATATTGTCATGAGTAAGTAATTGGTGAAGACAGAGAGCATACAGTGTGTCCAAGATAAGAACGGCTTATATGGGGAGCTCGTCAACAGTAAGAGATGGAAATTTGGTAAGGAAAGTTGCGTAATTAGATTTAATTATATTTTTGTTCTGGCGTTAATACTTAGGATATTATATTTAAGGATTTCTAGGCGCGATTTTGTTAGTCGTGTAATTACGCAGCTTTTTCCTTATTTAACTAAATTTGTATTTCGTACTATTAACACTCCATAGCAGCCCTCCATAGCTATAGCGCAATTCTCTTTTATAAAAAAACAGTTAGATATTAAAGTGTTTTTTGTTAATAAAAGTAACGCGAGTTTTTAATTTTCATAAATTGCTTTCCACTACATACTTAATGACAGCAGGAATTAATATTAAAGATGCACAGTTTCCTTAATAATTTTGTATGTGCTTTCCATCAACGTCGCCAGAATATGGATATTTAATTGTTACTAACAAAATGTCTAACGCTGTAAGTTGTTTACATAAACGCAGATATCTGATTTTTCCAGAAACTAAAATATAAGTTTTTTCAATTTCTATGTAGTTTCACAACAGAAAGAAAGAATTAAAAAAAATATTTTATTGCCTGACGACTGCACTGTACTACATATTGGTCCTTCGATGGAATCGGTAATCATGACAGAATGAATAAATTAAATTAAGAAATATCAAGAAGTGTATGGTTACTGATCATTGCATATAATAAGAAGCGTTCACCATATTACTGGTTAGATCAAAACAAACGAAACAAAAGCAATTGTCTTCTCACATTGGGAGTGCACTTGCTTATCGTGTATTCGAAAGACTATGAGCATAGGCATTAGTCGATAGAGGGAATAAGTTGCCTATTCGTTGGCTACAGTGGTGTTCCCATAGGGTATACTCCATATACGCCGTATACTCTCAGGATTTTCTGGCCATACTGCGTATACTCTCAAGCAATTTTGTGAAAACTCGTTGAATGTGCTTACAAATTAGGCCTAACGTCAAGTCGAACACTATTTGAACAATTGTCTGCACCAAAGCCGCCAGTGTTTGTAGGATTTATCCCACCACTCTACCGTTCGAGTAGCAGTGAAGGATCTATTCCGCGACCATACGCGAAGGTTTGGCTGCCGGACCATCGATCGTCGGCACTTTCAGCTCCTCGTGGTAAGTTAAAGAACGTCAAAAAAGAGACAAGGAAGAATATGCATTACGAAAACAATTTTTTCTACGATCGTGTCAAAATGACCACTTTTTGTACAGTTTCTAGTGTCAAAAGTGACTTTTGTAGCACTATTAATATTACCGCCCAAATTACGTCTTTTTCGCACGTCACCATTGGTGGCGTGTTTTAATTGTTATTCGTTGATAACGCGGGCAAATTGTCTCTCGAAACGTTCGTTATTAGTATTTTCGTTATTTAATATTTTTAATTTGCAGAGTGGCAAAATACAAAAATAAGAATATGAATTTTAATGCTATATTAAAACACACTTTGCCGTAAGTTTGAATGTCAACATAACCTAGAATATCTAACACAATGTGACGGAAAAAGTGTTACAGAACTAAGTTTTTATATTTCCGTTAATCGTAGAATAAATAGCGTATGGTACATGTGCATAAGTGCCATTAAAGCACTAGCGACGTTAAAAGCACTCCGCTTTGCGTCGTACTCTTAAACTCGTCGCACGTGTTTTAAAAGCGTACTTATACACCGGTATCATAATATACTATTTTGTCAATACATTTAATTAATAACAAAAATAAACATTTAAGCTCATTCGTTGTAATTGTCTCCCCCTCGCCCGCCAAGCAACCATAGAAAAAGTCAGGCACACAGTGGGTTAACGGTAGTATAGTATATCTTAAAAAAATTTATGGGAACACCACTGGTTGGCTATAATTAATCATCTACAAATTGGAGCGTCTAAACAATTTACTTATTGACATGTTGTACATGTTCAGTATTTCGTGTAGATAAACGTGATGGTGTTTGATGATGATAAACAGTAATCTTGTTTTAAACCTTTATGACAACACTATTCATAGCCGCATGCTCCAAGGACGGTCGTACAGTCTCGAGAGTTTTATTAAGCAGTCGCAGCGTTCGGCACTCGGACGGGCGTCCGACCTATAGTGGTAGTAAAATCGCAGCTAGCCGTGCCTCGGAGAGTACGTTAAGCCGTCGGTCCCGGTTGTCATTTCGGTGACGGTCGTTAGGTTACGTCAGAGGCGCTCGCGCAACCTGAAAACTCTGACACCGGGCTTGCTACCACAAGCCATACGATATACGATACATATATTCTCAAATTAATTTTGGTTTGTTCTTCATAGTGGTTTTTTCAGCTTGAACTAGGTTATCGTTACTACATCATATTCTTCAATATCCTATCACAAAAAGAACTTTTTGTGTTGTAGCAGATATTGCCCTGAAATTTCCAGAGCAGCTTAATTTTATTAATTAAAATTCATCACAACAGAATAGTGACATATCAATAAACAAATAACAGCCACATTTTTTTTTATAAATAGCGTGTATCTCGTTATGCAAGCATTTCCAGAAAATTATCAATATTCTATAAAAATAACACATTTTACTTTTTCCTAAATTGTCAACAGATTTACACTAGCAGGAATTTCTCAAAAACCACAAAGACAAGGAAAGAGAGAAACAGAAAAAGTATTTAACTAAACTAAATTTGGTGGAAATACAAGGAAAAAGGCGACTACAACCCACTTCTTAAATTATTTATTGTAAAACTATACTATTTTTAGGAATTCAAAGTTTTTTTTATGGTATTTAATATTATTAAATAATTCCATTTAAACTAGATATTACATTTGCTATCTAAACATTAAGATTGGCCTATTGTTGTGGATTTTTCACTTAGAAGAATTAAAATAGCTGCTTTTTTCTAATTTTTTACAGGATTTGTTAAACTCGTCAGGGAACCATGATCGATCATAATTATAAGACAAGCTTTTGTTCTCGATTAACATTATCGGCGCATCTCTGTCCTAAATTCCGCACGTTTCGAGTAACAATTCTGCCATGTGTTTATTATGTAAAATTCGATTGCAGGCAACATGCATGGAGCTCTTATCGCCGACGATTATGCGCCATGTGCAACATGACGTGGTGATGACGACCTTTAGGCCCTGAACACACGGAATTCCGTATCCCAGATTCGGTATGCGGGATACAGAATCTGAGTCTGTTCAGACACGGCGACTGAATCTCAGACGCGGGCTTTCAGTCACTTGCAGTGCCGTGCTGTTATGGACCTAGCATTGCTGTTCTTTGTTTCTGTCGAATTAGTCTAGAAGTGCTGTATTTAAAGTCAGGGATTAGGCTCTACTAAGCTAATACATTTTTCATTGTCAAATAATGTACGCTCTATGATCGTTGTATAGCAAGGAACGCCTTGCTTATTCGATTTAAACAGAAGTTGAAGAAAATCTGCTACGCCTATGATATGATATCATATGTTCTGGCTGGCAAAAGTAGGCGTGTCCAGGCCGTGGTACACGTGGACTCATATCCTGGATATGCTCCAATGGTAAATCGGTATCCGAGATACAGAATGTGTCGCCGGCGGCCGATTTTCCTTATCTCTCCATTTCGGCCGCAGGCGACAAATTGTGTATCTCGGATACCGATTTACCATTGGAGCATATAGAGAATATGAGTCCACGTGTATCACGGCCTGGACACGCCTACTTTTGCCAGCCAGAACATATGATATCATATCAAGTGACTGAAAGCCCGCGTCTGAGATTCAGTCGCCGTGTCTGAACAGACTCGGATTCTGTATCCCGCATACCGAATCTGGGATACGGAATCCCGTGTGTTCAGGGCCTAAAGGTGGGAATAACTTTATTTAGTAGTTAAAATTTGGGTGCACACGGCCTACTTGTTAAATTCGATAACTTCCTGAAATTATTGTGGAAATTGTGTTTAAGTTATTTCCCTTGGTGTTCTTGAAGAAACGTAAGTTTTTCTGTACATTTTCTCTTCAAATTCGAATTGCTTGTAGGCGTATTTAATCGTTTCTGAACATTTACTGAAGTGTTTTGTTTAAGGTGGCAGGTGAAATATTGAAGTAATATCATTATACCGTTACTTCTACACTTAGATTAACATTTGGGTGGGGTGAGTAAAATTAGTTTCTTACTTCGTAATAACACTAGCAAAACCACATATTCCAAACGTTTCGTTGTTATAAGTGTTTTTAGCAAAGTTCAATAACAAACATTTTGTGCAATTTGCAAAACACGAAATATTTACTGCTTCTCTCTGCAGATTTTTTTGTATAACGTTGTGTATGTTGCTCGATTTTGTCACGTTGATAACATCCAGTATTTATAGTTTTATTTGTTAAAAGATTTACTGATTTATATAGACATTCTGAAAAAATTATAACTTTGAAGTTGCCAGTATTTTGAAATTAACATTTTACTTTAAAAAACTAAATAGTTTCTCTGTAAAAACTAATAATTAAAAATCGCTTCATTCATTAAGACAATTTAGAAAAACTACTTGCTTCGTAATTTTCAAACACATTCTAATTTTCAAAAGAACCTTTAAAATTTTACAAGCTACTTCTTTATTAACAAACAACTTGATTGTACTGTAACAGCATAAATAATAAAGCAGTTGTCCATTTAATTCCATCTATTTTACGAAAATATTGCTAACTCTGCTACCTGCAGCTGAACTTGAGGGAAAATAATTTGCCGAAGTGGTGTCTGAAATATTGATTTCCAAAGCCCAAAATGGCGTAACAGCATCATGAACATTTGAAGAGCAACAAATTAAAAAAGTTCTTTTGTGTGAGCTATTAGCTTTATTGAAAGGCGTGCAATTATAATTTTTGATCAATTTCTTCCCATTCTTTGACGTCTACTTTTATTTTTTCATTTGAATCATTCTATTTGTTTTCTCCATTTTTCCTGGCATTGGTTACACGACAGATTCTTCACAGTGTGTACAAGATCTCCTAAACTGTCAAAGATACAATAGGAGAATCACCACAATTATTAAACTTTTCCTATTTAACTTGATTTAGACTAGAGAGTTGACAAATCTAAATTTACGATTATTAGTTTAATTGAAACAAGAATATTTTGACATTACCTAAATAGAAAATTTTGAATTGGTATTTTATATTTCCATAGTTTCTCATAATCGGTACTGATTTTTTTGTGAAAATAGTCTATTTGCAGAATAAAGAGAGTTTTATATAACTTTGTTTACTAAACTATTGTTTCATTTGCTGTTACATGTGACTCACCAGTTATAGGTAAAGTAGGCATAATTTGTAAACAAATGCCAAATAAGATTGGATAACTTGTTATAAACCAAAAAAAAAAAAAATCAAACGATTCAAGTTATATGCAGGTTTGCAATGTGACTACTGACATACGAACTGGCGTAATTCAATAAGAACATCCTTAGCTAACATTTTTTGTATCACTAAATACTTTATAAGGGGAGTTAAGTATGTGGAAATGCTTTGCAGTATTAAGGTGAGTACTGACTTGAGCATTTTTGCGCGTAAAATTGCTCTAATTAGTACCAGCCCGAATTTGGTGCGCGTACGCCGCAACACGCACGAACAGATCCATCGCTTGTCGGTTTCTGCTATTTCATTAGTGATGGAAACGAACGAATGAAAACTATAGAATAGTTCGATAGTCACCGATTATTCAAATTATTTGATAGGTAAGACGAATGAATGGTTTTATTCATTCCTCATTTACGCTATCGAGAAACAATCTAAATGACAAATGGGCGAACTGCTAAGGCGATAGGTGGCGCGGTAGCACAAAGACGAACGGAACGAATGAATATTATTCATTCGGTTTTCGCCGATTGCTACCTATCGAATTGCGATGTACAGCACTTTTGCAGTAAACTACAGGTTATTTAATTGACAAAACAAAAACCCAAAATATTAAATGAATCGACGGCCATCCATACATGCTCCATTGTATATTCTAAAACACATAGAGCGCACCGCTAAATCGAATTAGATATCATTTACACTATTATACATGAACTCTAAAGCAAATTAGACCTTGGATATTCGAATAAATGCATTCAGTAGTTAGAATCGTTCATTTAATATTCTTAATTAAGCAAATAGCGCATATAGGGAAAACGAATAAAAATATTCGAATAAATTCATTCGATAGTTGGTACTAGTCATTTAGTAAGTATTCGATAGTAGAAATCATTCGATAGTTCCCATCACTAGTTTAAATCACTTCTAATTTTGATAGGATTGACATATACACGTCCACAATCTGTATATACTTTAACAGCACATTTTTGTTTGCTCGCGTTGGTAATTCTCATAAATCCTTTAGTAGAGTACCTACAGGCGTTCTGGGCCACATTTGACCTTGAACTTTTTTCAAGGTCACGGGCCTAGCCGAGGTCAAGGTCACAGGCCTAGCCGGTGGGCGTGGCCTAGTCGGGTCATTGACCTCGGCCACTTCCGAGAATTTTTTCTAGGTCACGGATCTAGCCTAGGTCAAGGTCGGAGTCATTGGCCTAGTCGGGGTCATTGACCTCGGCCACTTCCGGGAATTTTTTGGGTTAAAAGTGTAGTTTTTGAAATTTTCCCACGCTCGAGCGTCTGGGATGCAGACATGTTCATTCTTGCAGGATGTTATCAGTAAATCAGAAGCTATCAACATTTTCTCAGGCTCGACCGGATGTGAGTCATCGTCTGACAGACATGCCTATTCTTGCAGGATGTTGTAGAACAATGGCATCCATTGTTTTAAAGTCGACACGAAATTCGAGAACAATGAAGCTATTGTTGTCTGGAGATTAAAAAAATGTGTTGATCTGCAAAAAATTCAAACAAAGAAACCCATTGTTTTAGAAAAATCAACACAGTTGGAAGTTTTTGCTAATACAGTTGATGAGTCTAGAGATTAAAATGTGCTGATCTGCAAAAATGATCTTGAAATAAATTTGTCAAGTACTGATGTTTGTTAGACAAACAAAAAAGAATTACCAGGTGTGGGGTTCGAACCCACGCTTCCCTTAGAGAACCAGAGCTTAAATCTGGCGCCTTAGACCACTCGGCCAACCTGGCATGTTCCTGTAATCGGGCACAATGGTGTAATAAAACAACAATGTAAATATATTTGTATTTATTTACCTAAAACATACATGTATAAAAATTATTATAAATACATATCAGCTAATTATTGTGCTACGGATGTCATCTCTGTCTGAACGATTTCCTCGAAGACAAGTTTCGTGCTGCTCCCACACTTGCCACCCGAGATGATATTGTAGCGACGTTCTCCTAATTGTTGTAGGTCTGCGTCTGTTAGGCAATCGTAGCGTGCTGGTAGAATGAATCTGAAGTTGTCCAATTCCACCGCCACTTTATTGCCGTATTTAGTCGGACATCGATACACATTTATTATTAGATATTTTTCGTCAATCTTCAAATCTCGTACATTTCCCCAATCTTTAACCTCATTTAAGTTGCAAAGTTTCTGGTTGAAATCTGCCATGTTTTTGGAAGGAACGTGTGCAGGAGAATGATAAAAATACTACAGCACATCAGGTTTATATAGCACCGATGAAAATTAAGTGATGAGTCATCACAACGTGGTAATTTAGACAATATTTTTAGCATCAATCCAGCTATTGTGCTGATTTGAAAATCCAAGCCATTTTACAAATACTTTGTTACGTTTTCGTTTTATTACACGTTCAACGAGATGTATGTCTGGATATTTAACTTTTTGAAGCTCAAGATCGTAGAAACATCCTTGAATAGACCGATGGGAAGCATCTTTTAGTAGATAGGTAATAGGATTAGTTAATTTAACTTGATCGATTGTGAATATTTCATTAGTCCAGTTGGGCGTATATCCTTTATCGAATATTGTTCGATATTTGCTAATTCGCACAGGATCGCCAACCTTAAATTTTACATTACTTAAATCTGTCATTTTTATATGATTATAGGCTTGATTGAGAATTTCCTTCTGATTACTCTTATTCACATCAACCGGTCTTTTACCAATTGTACTATGTTTTTTGTGATTGTAGATGTGACTGACTTGAGATAATAGAGAAAGCCATTTGTATGAGCCTTGCAAACTAAACATCTTCCACATAATAGATTTAAGTGTACGATTTACTCTTTCAACGACACACGCTTTTTTTGAACTAAATGTTGAGAAATGGTTAATTTTATATTTATTCATTAGTGTTTGAAAATCTTTATTGAAAAACTCTTTACCCTGATCTGTCTGCAAGTTCTTCGGAATCCTACCGCTTTCAGATAGTATTTTTTCAGTTGCACTAGTAACTTCCTTAGAGGTTTTGGTTTTTATAGGCTCTAACCAAACATATTTTGAAAATACATCTATAATTACTAAAATATATCGATAACCTTTATTTACTTTAGAGTATGGTATCATTTCTACTAAATCAGCCTGATGAAGATCATCCAATCCTTTTACTATTACACGACGCCTTCGAAAATTTATTCGTGCAGGCTTATGCAACTCATCTACTATTTGAGCCTTAATCGAACTGTTTATTTTCTTCCGGGTCATTTTGAACCTCTCTAAATGAGACAGTTTCACTAACTGAAGGTTTAGGCGGAGGTTTAGTTAGTTTTAGAGAAAAGTAGAGTTGATCAATTTCAGCTTGAATGTCTGCAATAATTTCATTTGCTATTTCTATATTTGTACTAGCAGAGTTTTCGTGTTTGGAAAGTCGATAAATAATCTTATTAAGTTCTTTGTTAAGGAGGGTCTTGTTGACAGAATCCTCTTCCAATAGAAGATTGGCTAATCGTTTATGCTGAAGATTAAAATATTCACAGTCATCGTAAAAGTATAGATTTTTGTGCTGAATGTGACGACCGAACTTATCTCTCGACATTGTCGAACTGACTTTATTCAATGATTCCCGCCTCTTTTAACTCTTCTATTATACTAACAATTTCATTTCTATGATTTGTGTGACCGGGTGCTTGAGAGGCATACAGTAACTTTAATCGATTGACTAACTCGTTCGGATCATCCCAGTAAACATAATCCATCGGTTTATTGCTAACTTGTTTATACATTTGCTGCATACCTTTACCAGAACGCTTTTTAGCTCTTAATGGCACTGATGAAGACGAGGGTGATGATGACAGGTTAGATTTTATAAATTTCTTGTATTTCGTTTGGTTGAAACCTACCTTCTGCACATTTTTATCAAAATTTCTATGCGCCGCACCTGTTCTGTTTATGATATCATTATAATTTGCTCTATCTGTCGACGTTGGAGTTATTTGAGGATCGTTTTTAACCCTAGAACGCATAGGTGGCGTCATATGAGACACCACCTATTTAACTATGTAGTTTTTAGTGATTTGCTGTTATGTTATCATATTCATATTTTCAGTACCTCTCCAGCAGATTATTGTTGATATATCCCTTTCATTTTTAATTTCCAAAAATTGTTACAAGCTTTATAATTAATTTTTTAGTTACTTGGTGTCGCATATGACGCCATCTATGCAATCACGTAACAAGCTTTCTCCGTAGGTGTTGGTCGGTAACAATTTGCCATCTGTCAGTTTACGTACGTAATTTTCATAGTAACGTAGTGCGAAGTGGAGTTTGTTAAAAAAGCTATCACTACTGTCTTTTAGGATTGCCAGTTAGCTCTTATACTTGAGCCGCCGAACAGATAGAGTTGAGCAGGCAACAAAAATAACATATTACAAAGGTCACCCGATAATATTTTAACTATAATTACTAAAAGGAACAGAGATGGCGACCTTTAATTAGAACTACAGTGCCATGATAGAGACAGTGGCGACCATAGGCACAACTTGCCACAAAATGGCGGCCAATGGCCTACTAACTTTAATAAATTGAACATTTTTGAATGGTCATGGTTACACAACGTATAAATAATATGTTGGTGGCACTGTAAGTGTATGTCAAATTCGAGGTTATCAGGTTAGGTTCTGCGTCAGTTTTGACACAAAATCTAACCTGCCAACCTCGAATTTGACACAAACTGACGCAAAACCTAACCTGCTAACCTCGATTTGGTATAAACAAACAAAAGCATCAATAAATTTTGCCTCTTAATGGCGGCCGATTCGAGCGACCAATAAAAAAGAATAAACTCTATTGTCGCCTCTGTCTCATATAAAGTCACTGTATTAGAACTAATTTCAATTGACATTAAATATCTTTTTGAGGTTATGATGAAAATATCGAGAGATAAAAAAAATTATCCTCCGGGGGCTGTGGAAATTCAAACGTATGAATAATATGTTGGTGACACTGCAAGTCTATGTCAAATTCGAAGTTAGCAGGTTAGGTGTTGCATCAGTTTTGACATAGACAGTGTCACCAACAATACACTTCAGTACTGCCAACTGATTCAGTCTATCCAGGGCCTGCTGCAACTGAGTTTTTAAAAAATCACACTGTAGTTACTTGTCAAAACTGTTTAACGTAGATATTAGTACCTGATCAGTGCCTTAGATTTAACAATTAATTTATTCATACTCTTAAATAAATATTTTAACAACTTTAACTTCCGTTTTGCCCTTTAATATGCATCTATGCCGTCAAAATTAATTTCCAGATATTAGAAAAGGCGTATAGTAAATTTAAAGTGCCTCATTAAACAAAAAAAGGTGTGGTGTCGTATACGACACCACATATGCGTTAATGTAACTTTCTTAGATGTATGCGTTCTAGGGTTAAATAGTAATTCGTACAAACCAGGCGTACCTTCATAGCGAACATTTTTTACAATTATATCAGAACCCTTTATATCTAGCTCATCTCCACCAAAATAAAATTGGTTTTTGTCAAAATCATATCTAATTCCATACCTCCCTAGATTTGGTCTTTCTATAAGATAATTGCTTACATATTTCCTAGGAAGTTTATCATACTGTTCTAAGAAAGAACTTATAGCTTGCGGTTCTATGTTGGTAGACGGTTGAAATTTGTTTGCTATAGTCGTATTAGAATCATCTTCGGCGGTTTCGCACAATACTTCATCAACCGGTTTTGGTGTAAATAATTCTAGTTTTGAAGATGGGAGATTCTCTTTTTTATTTATCACTTTTGCAACACTTTGCATTTGTTCGGTAACAGGTTTAAAAAATTTACCGAGGAGCTGTTGTTCCACCAACTTACCCTCCTTAAGAGCTCGAACTTTCTGTCTTATAATATTTTTAGTTTTAATAAGTTCTGTCGCTACATTCGATTTCATTATCGGCGCAAGTATGTAAGCGGTAGACGGGTAGACAGGTAGACAGCTAGACAGGTAGACAGATAGACAGGTAGACAGGTAGACTGGTAGACAGGTAGACAGGTAGACAGGTAGACAGGTAGACAGGTAGACAGGTAGACAGCTAGACAGGTAGACAGCTAGACAGCTAGACTGGTAGACAAGTAGACTGGTAGACAGGTAGACAGGTAGACAGGTAGACAGGTAGACAGGTAGACAGGTAGACAGCTAGACAGGTAGACAGCTAGATAGGTAGACAGCTAGACAGGTAAACAGGTAAACAGCCAGTTAGACAGACTGACAGATTCAAACTAGTTCACACGTCAACAGCTTTCTATCAAATAATAGACATCAGAATTGTTAAATGTATATATACGAATCAAATTCATAACGATAGCGCCCATTATTTAAATCACTATCTTTATGACTATTCCAGCAATATGCGCACATTTCTTTAAATTGTTCGTAAGTCATGTCGGTATTAACATGATCTCGGTAGACCTTCTGTAAATTCATATCGTCCTGCTTAAGGAGCACCAGCATGTTAGCATTATCGCGAATAAGATGTTTAGGAATACATGCATATGTTTGACAAAGATAGAAACAGTCTATATTTTTATGTCGACCCTAAAATATTCTCTCATAACGTCCTGTTTGTCGCAAGCAATGTCATCAAAAATAAAAATGCTGTTAGATTTAGCTTGATCGGGTGGTACAATGTTCACACCATCGCTGTATGTATAGTAGCCAACCTCAGGAATTAATTGAAACAACATACTTAGATATTCAAACTTTGCTTGAAACAGCGATTTTGAATATATATAAATATTTTCGAATCGTACTCCATTAACATCTTTTATTAGCGATATAATGATGTTTGTTTTACCGCAATTCGATGGACCTAGAATAAGACATCGTATCGTGGAAGGTAACAACGGTCCGTGTCTCCTGCTTAGAGATGCAGTATGATTATCATGATTTTTTATTGGCAAACTATTTTTTAGTTTAACTACCCTCATGACGTCTACTTGGAAACTCATACTAAAACTGCTACGCATATCTATATATATTAAGATCCTAATCGATCAGTTCTCAGTTCTATATAATGGTTCGAGGTCGAAACAACAAATCAGTCCATCGCCGACGAGGTGCTGGTGTACTCAATACGCTCATTAATAAATTGCCTTTTGAATTGCACATACCAGGATATCAATATTGCGGGCCTGGCACAAAACTTGAGAAAAGAATTGCACGAGGAGATCCTGGAATTAACAAATTAGATCAAGCGTGTCGTGAGCACGATTTGGCTTATGCAAAACATTCTGATAATATGGAGGAACGACATAAAGCTGACAGAATTTTAGCTAAAAATGCTATTGGACGTATTAGAGCTTCAGACGCTAGCTTAGGTGAACGTGTCTCGGCTGCAGGAGTAGCTACAGCTATGACGGCAAAAGTAAAAATGGGGTTGGGAGCTAAAAATAAAACTGGTAAAAAGAGAAAGAGAACACCTGGAGATACGCTTACTTTCAATCAGGTAGTGAAAAAAGCACGAACTGAATTAGGAGGAGGAGGAGGACTGCTGCGAGACTTAAGCGATGCTACAAATATTGCTGTTAAGACAATTAATAAAATAAAGAGAAACAAGATTATTAAAACTCCTCGAGTAATACGTGTGCCAAAAACAGGTGGAATGTTACCCTTGATTCCAATTTTTGCTAAAAATAAAACTGGTAAAAAGAGAAAGAGAACACCTGGAGATACGCTTACTTTCAATCAGGTAGTGAAAAAAGCACGAACTGAATTAGGAGGAGGAGGACTGCTGCGAGACTTAAGCGATGCTACAAATATTGCTGTTAAGACAATTAATAAAATAAAGAGAAACAAGATTATTAAAACTCCTCGAGTAATACGTGTGCCAAAAACAGGTGGAATGTTACCCTTGATTCCAATCTTTGCAGGACTTAGCGCGTTAGGAGCTCTTAGCGGTGGAGCTGCAGGAATTGCAAAGGTGGTTAAAGATGCTCAGTCGGCAAAAAAACAATTAGCAGAGTCTGAAAGACATAATAAAACGATGGAGGCAATAGCTTTAGGTAAAGGCTTATATCTAAAACCTTATAAAAAAGGATACGGATTGTTCACGACAAAAAACTTGTAATGCAGCTGCCAAACCGAGCCTTGTCAAATATCGATTTACAATCATACGCTAAACGTTTAAAAATTCCTAACTTTCGCGGCATTTTTATGAGAGATGATTTACCAAAACAGGTTCGAAATATAGAATGCGGTATTGTAAATTTGGATGATAAAACCAATCTTGGTACACATTGGGTGGCTTACATAAAACGGGGGAAAGATGCAATTTACTTTGACAGTTTTGGAGACTTAAAACCTCCAATAGAAATTGTGAAATATTTGACAAGTGGCAAAAATTGCAGCTGTCATCCTATTAAATATAATCATCAGGCATTTCAAACTTATGATTCTGTAAATTGCGGGCATTTATGTTTATAATTTTTGCACGATGCCATGTGTTAGCTTCCTACCAGTTTACTGCGAGAAAAACCTGTCCAGACCTGTCCAGACTTGTCAAGACTTGCAGATGTGGGGGGGATGACGTCATCGTCTGAGGATGTACTTATAGTGTGGGAATTCTGAATTGTACACATTGGCATTATGAAGCAGCAGCAACGATACTATAAATATCGAATGCAGTTCAACCGCTTTACTAAAAATCTGGAGAAATTGAACAGAGATATTGAAATATATTGTAAATTAAAAGATATTTCAAAGGAACTTTCTTGTTTGAAATTAAGCGAGCGGCAGCCAGACCTGAACTTGTTAATAACCCAGTTTAAACATGACTTGGTGTTGTACGACAAAGATCGCCAGAAGTAAAATCAACAAGCAGGTTCACTTTGACCCGATTGTTGAAATTCGTCAGAAAGAAGAAGAAGAGGAGGATGATGAACTTCCATACAATTACTGGCAGTTGTGTGCACTCGACAGGATGAGGTTTAAGAATAGAATAGATAAAATGTCTCTATTGTTAGAACCTATCTTAAATAAACAATTGCAATGTATACTGAATAAGGATGTAAAAGGAAAAATAAAACCTATTGTTTAATAAAAGTTGTTTTATTTCCAGTAAGATTCTTAGAGAAGGAAGAGGAGAATGTAATTAAAATTAAAGGTCTCTAGATGTTTTGTTTCAGTTCTAGTTAAACCGTCTACTATTAAACATGTCGTGGACGTTTACCTTGTCTGGAAATGAATCTGTTCTCACAGCTCAGTATCCATCCATACATCTGGATCCGAAATCTGAATACGTTATAGGATTAATCAGTTTTGAAGCTTATAATACTATACCTAATATTGATTCGAATAATAATAAATTTCATTATACTGATATTGATGGTAAACAAGCTGTAATTGAAATACCTCACGGTTCATATGAGTTGCCGATATAAGTCAATATATTGGACATGAACTGGGTATAGGTGTAACAAAGTCACCCTCCCCTCAAGCAGGTAGTGCTAATGATATACTAGAAAAAAATATTGTGCAGCACCAAGCAGAACCTGTGCTACATATTAAGCCTAATAATAACACGCTCAGGAGTGAAATTAAATCGTCCTTAGCAATCGATTTTACTGCTAAAGATAGTATTGGACAGTTATTAGGGTTCAAACCTAAGAAATTGAAAGCTTATGGTAGATATATTTCCGATAATCCTGTAGATATATTTGAAGTTAATACTATATGTATTGATTGCAATATCGTAACTGGTACTTATCACAACAGCAATGCTGTACACAGAGTTCATCAATTTTTCCCTACAGATCCGCCAGGATTTAAGATTGTAGAAAATCCCTCTAACGTTATATATCTACCAATCAATACGAGAATTATTGATAACATTGTCATACAAATACTGGATCAAAACGGTAAATTGGTCAATTTCTGCGGAGAAGCCATCACGGTAAGGTTGCATCTCAAGAAACAAAATGGTGGTTAGATACAACTCTCAGCAGCAGCAGCAGCAGCCGCAACAAACATATATTAGGGATGATCAGTTTGTTTCGAACATCAGTAGGCTGCCTGCAGTCGATAGATTAACATCTGCCAATAAATTGTTTCTAAAATCTTTAGGTTTGAAGCTAACTGCTACTAGAAGTGACGGCGAGGGGGAAATCAAAAAGAAAAAACATCTGGACTGTTATTAAATTAAATTTTACTGTTAATATCCGAAAAATTTTAATATTCTGTAATATTAAGAGCGCTTGTTTTACATCAAATAAAAATGACGACTTCTGAAATACTAAACGTTACTGAAACAGCTTTTCAAGATAACTCGATTGTCTATGCGGAGAAACATACACATCAGCCCTATTCTTCTACAACATTTAATAATAACGATGAAATACGAATACCTATTTTACATCAAGATGTGTACACTTTACCATGCAAGAGTGTTATATGTTTCGAAGGTAAATTGTTAAAGGATGCAGATAGTAAAGCTACTGCAACGGGATCATTTACAAATTTAGGCATATCTCACCTACTAGATGAAATTAGATATGAACTTAATGGTGTAGTGGTTGATCGTGTAAGAAATGTTGGTATAACTGCAACTATGAAAGCCTACGTGTCATATAATTCGACTCAAAGTATTCGCTTGGAGAATGCAGGTTGGACACCTACCAAAACATCTATTGACGGATTGGTCGATTCAAAAGGTAATTTTCAGATATTTGTCCCCTGCGAAATGTTGATGGGAGTTTTTGAAGACTTTAGAAAAATTTTACTAAACGTTCGACAAGAATTAGTACTTATTAGAAGCAATCAAGATTTAAATGCTGTTATTAATACGGTCGATGAAAAACTTAAAGTAGAATTAACAAAAGTCTATTGGAGAGTACCGCACATTTCGGTAGCTGATGTAAATCGTTTAAAATTACTAAAATACATTGAGCAAAGTAGTCAGTTGGAAATCAATTTTAGAAGTTGGGAATTACACGAGTATCCGGCATTACAACAGACAAAACGACACACTTGGGCAATAAAAAATGTTAATCAAGTAGAAACTCCGCGTCACATTATCGTAGGCTTCCAAACAGACCGAAAAAATAAAACTGTTAAAAATATGGCCCAATTTGATTCTTGCGATTTAAGAAATATTACACTTTATCTCAATTCCGAAAGATATCCCTATGATAATTTAAATCTGGAATTTGCCAGCAATCGATATGCGCAATTGTATGAAATGTTTGCAGGTTTTCAATCATCTTACTACGAACATGACAATCAGCCTGTTCTTACGCCTGCACAATTCAAAAGTATAGCTCCGCTAGCCGTAATAGATTGTTCTAGACAAAATGAAACATTAAAAGGCGGTGCTGTAGATATTCGACTGGAATTCGAAACCAATACTGATATACCGAAAAACACTTCAGCTTACGCATTGATTTTATTCGATCGAAAAGTGAAATATAATCCTTTTACCAGTGACATAAAAATAGTTAGCTAGATACTAGTTCAACTAGTTGCAGATTGATTGTTCTTTCGACAACATTAGCGATGAAATTTATAGATATTCAAGGCTTTCAGTATAAAAATAGCAACTTTATTTGCAAAGAAATAGCTGTATATGATAGTGATACAAATGTTACAATCCATCGGATAGTAGAACCACCGATACCGTACGAACACCTTTCAAATTCTCTAAAAGATCAAGTGATTTGGCTTACAACTAATTTGCACGGGTTAAAATGGAGCAATAATAATCAGCATGACACAATACCCTACGAAAAATTGTCTCTGTACATAGGAGAGATTATACAAAGCGGTGATTCCATATTTCTCAAAGGGTTAGATAAAAGAAGATGGTTTAAAAAAATGCTGATCGAAGAACAAAGTGATAATGTAAAATTTATCGATTTACCAGCTTGCCCAAATATAAAACAATTAAAGATCTTGTATAATTATATTAATTTTTGTTCTCATCATATTGGTACACGGGTTCAATGTGCCATACAAAATGTTCACATTTTGCACAAGTGGTATAATCAAAACCATTAATCGCAGTCTGCTGTCTACTTGTTCAGACATGTTCAGACTTGTCCAGACATGTTCAGACTTGTCCAGACCTGTTATAGCTTACGCAAACACTTCCTGCAGCCGGTGTAAGGTAGGGGAAAATATTATATATAAGAATACTAATCATAGAAATATTAGTTTTACGATAACAATGATGTCGAAAGCTTTTACCGAAGACTGCTTCTCAAATCATAGTTGGGGTTTTGACTCATGGGCTGACGATCCGTGGAGCCAGGAAGAGGAGGAGGAGGTTATACCCTGGAGTGAGACTGAAGAAAATACTCCTCCTCCACCTCCTCCAATGGGACAACCACACTCCTGGTCGTCTAACATAACAAAGGTGGAGGGCTGCAGCTGTATAAATTGTGCCAACATTCAGGGGTGGTTAAGCCCAACACAAAATTTTGAAGGGTGCGCACCACTACAGCAATCTGAACTGGAACAGGTGTCACCACCACCACAACCCACGTCACCACCTCCTTCGTTTCAAGCAACATATAGTTTTACACTTCCTGAACCAACACTGCCTCTAGATTTAAATCCCATAAAGATAGAAATTAGGTTAGGTAATAAACTTATACATGTAATTATTAAAGATTAAAATAAAAGACATTTTATTTTTAATATGTGTTTTATTTCATTAATATATACACCATATTTATCTCATATGCAAAGCAAAACTTGACAAGGAGAGGGAGAATAAATGTACACTTAAATATAGGCTTTATTCAATTAATATACATATTATTTATACATAAGCGAAACAGAACTTAACAATATGTAAGTATCGATATAATCTTGAGGTGTTGTTGAAGGCCAGGGACCGGAACATGGACCGCTTCTCCAACCAACAGCTTCACCATTTTCAGCTTTTCTGATATTTTCATGAAGCCATTTAAAAATATCTGTGTGGTGACGTACAACGCTAGGCTGAAATATATAAGTTATATGGTTAGTATTTAAATATTCGAACACGTCTTCTATAAACTTGCTGTGGGCATAATAAGCAGCCTCAAAGACAGCATCATGAAGAAAATATGGATATTGCTGTTGCTCGTCAGTTGCAAATTCGATTCGAGAGCCAGATGATATTGTTTCAATAAGAAAATGCTGCTCGTAGGAAGTAATGTTCTGTAACGATAATTTTGAAAGGACTAAATTAAGATCTGTTTCAGTATTAATTTTCAACTCTCCTCTTCTGACTTCGTTAATAATTTCCCTAATAACATTAAAGGCAGCTAACATAGTTTTTAAAATTTCATTTACGATAGCAGTTTCAACACTTTTAAAGTGCGTAGCCCAAATAAGAGTTTTGCTCGGTATAGCAATACCAATTTTGTGTAATATATACTTCAAAGTTTGCAAGTCGTTACGTCCAATAGCATTACGTAAATGGAAATTATAGATTTCTCTATTTTTAACATACAGATCTTTGTTCAACCACAGTATATTTGAATTTGACGGTAACATTTTGCAGACTGAGATATCTTAGAGAGAGCTGGTGTTTATAATGTGGTTGGTGGGCAGTAACCCCAAGGCAAAGTGTCAGTATACATACAGTTTACTATTCTTTTATCATCATGTGGATCTAAAGCATTTTTTCTTTGTTTTAAAGAAAATACGTTGTGGGTTTTTGATCTAATTGTTCTCTGATCGCAAAATACTGTTTCGTTATTAAACAGGCAGTCTTTGTAATCCTCAAATGTAATTCTATTCAAAGCAGCTCTGGTAATACCTTTAGCTTTCTTTGAAATTTTAAATTCTCCATTCTCAGCATCCTCTAATGTTTTGAAAGCATACAATTTTGCACGTAGACCAACAAATTCGGTAATTATTTTACCACTCATTTCGTCTTTCATTAGACCTATTACTTTTTTATTAACTTGTGGAAGGTTATATGGATTGTTCGGAGGATAATCGCTTGTATCAAATTTGTGAATATCTTCCCGTATAAAATCGTATATATTTGGAAGGGTAAAGTGATATATGAGACTATCAGTGTCTGTGTACAGCAGTTTTGCTTGATTACCCATCTTCTGTTTAATATAATTGTAATGAAAATCGTATATTAAAATTTTTGAAATATCTAAGATTGAAAATCCAACGAATATTGGCTTATTAAAAACGATTTCCAACTGATTTAATTCTATAAGTACCAAGTCTTTATCTAAAATAGTACAGCTGTGAAAATTTGGTTTTGATATGTATGCACTGGCTCCGTACCTACCTTCCCATTTAGAAATTAATTTTATTGTTTTGTATTTTCTAACATTTTCCATAGTTTTGCCAAATACAGCGTTATTCATAAGTTTATAAAAATCCTTTTCAAAATTATTTTTGGCGGCTTGTCTTAATTTTGTATTTAAATCTATGTATGGTTTAAGCCAAGCTGATTGCTTAAATTTTAATATTCTGTGAACTTTTACAATTTTTAGCCCTAAACTTACAGCTTGCTGCAGATTGCGGTAATGTATTACGTAGTTTTCTTTTTTAAATAAAGTGGTTGTCAATTTTGATTGTTTGGATGTTGGTGGTGTATAATGGTCAGGACATAGAGGCAAATCTTTGTGAAGTTCAAATAAATTTTGAGGATATTCTAAATCGACTTCATAAATATAACCTGTTTCAGAATCTGCTGGAGTATTTAAATGATCAATTTTAGGAATATCTAAATCATTTACCCATTCAAACCCTCCATACGGTAGATATTCAGACATCCCGGCCCCGTACATGTTATTAATATCTAAATATAGGATATACGATTCAAGATCGGCTTCTACGAATTTTTCACCCATATATCGATTATTAGCTTTAGCGTATCGATTCGAACACTGTGCTAACCCTCCTCTAATACCCCTCTCTATGAACAACAGTTGATCTACATCTGTCAGTAGCTCAAGTTTAACTTTAGTAGTTTTTAACATTGCCTGAAATGCCAATCCTGGTGCTGTGTAAAAATGTAGAGCATCTAATCCATACGTTTTCATACAATTCTCTCTAAAATTTTCAAACACATCAGCTAAAAGTAGAACATCAACTGTAAGGTACATATCAGCATACTGACCTAGAGTTTGCATATTAAATGTGTTCCAAACACGCAGTGCATGTTCATAATTTTCATCTGAAATGACTGTTCCATGCAACTGACTAAAAAATTGTGTTTTGTCAGGAAGACTTTTATCATTCAACTTTTCAAAATTGTCTAGGTAGTCGTATGGAAAGATACCCTTACGTAGTAGTAATTCAAATTCTTCTTCGCTCTTGCAAAATTTACGTGTAATAGTTTTTAAATTGTTCGGTAAATTTAATGACAATTGTTCTAAACTGCTAGCCATAAATCGAAATGAGTCTAAAAATCTAAAATCAATATTTGTACCATCCACATGCTTTGTAAATGATATAAATTTTTCCTTATTTATAGGCAACAATTTAATATCTCCCATAATCAGTTTTGCCAATGGTTTTATAATAAAATGAGCGTCATAACCGCTGAGATTATGAAAGAGAACGGGAATATAATGTGCATCTTTATAGTTAAGATTACAGTGTTGATGAGCACTACCTCTATACTCACCTGTCTGATGATTGTGATCACGTACACGCACGTCTTTATCTGTGAAAGGTTGTTTACAAATGTAACAGCATACCGATTTTTGAAATGAATCGTTTTCCTGCTGGCTAATATCCATAGGCTCTATAGTTGACAATATATTATTTACTTGATACGCTATAGATTGTAATTCTTTTACAAACCATTCCATACAGTCAGCACCACGATATATATTAAATCGAGATAAACTATCGTCATATGAACATTTTAAATAATATGCAACACTAAATGGAACATGTTTTTGATAAACCCCTGCAACGTTCTGTTCTTTTTCTAAAACACACTCCACGTCCGCGTATATTGAAAATGGTACTTTTTCCTGGTATTTATAGTCTTTAAATTCTATTTTTGTACCTTCTTCGGGCATTTTAATTTTGGTTTCATTTACACTATTACAATTTCTAATATGTCTTAAATGTGATTCTTTAGTTACGAAATGATTTAAGCATGTATCGCATACAAAAGTTTGAGCGTGGTACTTATGCAGTTGAGTTGTAACAAATCTCGATAAGTTTCTTATCCAACAGAAATGGAACTGCCCCTCATCGTTGGATATCATTAGTAAATGTATAGCATCTTTATTAATTTGAGTATTTTTACTAATATAGATGGGCAATACTGCATTTTTACCAAATTTGTTTTTTCTTTCTAGGGTATATACATTTATACGTAAATCATTCATTGTCTCAAATTTTGATATATCTTTTAATTTCATTGGAAATTCTAGTCCCGAGTACTTTAAAACTTCACTGAAATGTGGATATGAAGATATTCTAGCGGAATTCCCATTTGCAGGACGTAATGCAGAAACTACAGACCACAAAAAACAATATTCGTCATCATTTTTTACGTTAATCACGGCCTTTTTATTTTTAATATCTTTAGGTAACTCAATATATTTACCTACTGTTAATGGTGTGTAATGATTTAAATTTACTTTTAAATGTAATATCTCGAGCAAACTCCAACCTGAATCACGTTCTTGAAAATCTTCTAATTTCGTCAACAACTTATTCTCAACATTAG
Source organism: Agriotes lineatus (assembly GCA_940337035.1). Lineage (NCBI taxonomy): Eukaryota > Metazoa > Arthropoda > Insecta > Coleoptera > Elateridae > Agriotes > Agriotes lineatus. The sequence continues at coordinate 12,775 of CALNHX010010747.1, read as the reverse complement.
TCTCATACCACTCTTTTAAATTGGTGCCAGAATCAATTTTTTCATTTTTAGTACCAAACGTTTTTAAATCTATCTCGCCACTACTAGGTTTTATAAAATATGCACTAAATATTACGTTAGCTTTAAGCATTAACTTATCTTTTATAATTTGTTTCACTTTTATTGAGAAACTTCTGTATGCTTTTGCAAGAAATTCTTGTGGTTCCTTATAACCTAAATTTACAATCATACCTGTTCTTATTCTACTGTTAAAACAAGATTCTACATCTTCCCATATCAACTTGTTCTTTTGCTGCTGCTGCTGCTGACCACTCCCTACACCCGCTCCCTTCTTTGCTAATTTCGCTTTTAAATTTCGCAATAATTGTCGTTGCCCCTTTAACAAACTTAAATTTGCCTCTAGCCTGAATGGATTTTCATTTTTAAAACTATGCTTACGTATAAATCTACTAACAATTAAAATGGTTTTATTTACATGTTTAATCAATGACTCAGCCTCATCACTATATTTTACAATCGCTATCGCGTCTCTGATGGTTTTTATTGAGTTCGAACTTAATTCGGTAACGCTGTCTGTCGCAGACATGTTCGCGCGCGTGCAGTTGTAATACTAACTCTTGCAGGCAGCGGAGCCGCGCTATTTATTCATCGTCGCAGCTGATAATGGAGGCCTGCGTCAGCAAAAATTCAAACAAAGGCAGCATTCAATTTAGCAGTTGTGCAGATTTTCCTCAAACAATGGGTTCCTTTGTTCAATTTTTAACAGCTTTGCAAACATGTCTGGACATGTCTGAAGCTTGCTTATCTGATAATGGAGGTCAGCAAAAATTCTCCCCAGACAACAATGGCTTCATTGTCCAATTATCGTGCAGATTTCTCAAACAATGGCTTTCATTGTTCAATTTTTACCAGCTTTGCACATTTTAATCTCCAGACAACAATAGCTTCATTGTTCTCAAATTTCGTGCTGATTTTAAAACAATGGATGTCATTGTTCTATTTACCAGCTTTGCACATTTTAATCTCCAGACAACAATACCTTCATTGTTCTCGAATTTCGTGTCGACTTTAAAACAATGGATGCCATTGTTCTACAACATCCTGCAAGAATAGGCATGTCTGTCAGACGATGACTCACATCCGGTCGAGCCTGAGAAAATGTTGATAGCTTCTGATTTACTGATAACATCCTGCAAGAATGAACATGTCTGCATCCCAGACGCTCGAGCGTGGGAAAATTTCAAAAACTACACTTTTAACCCAAAAAATTCCCGGAAGTGGCCGAGGTCAATGACCCCGACTAGGCCACGCCCACCGGCTAGGCCTGTGACCTTGACCTCGGCTAGGCCCGTGACCTTCGACTAGACTTAGCCAAGTTTCAAACCAGAGGCCGCCACGTGACACTTAGCCAAGTTTCAAACCACCGGAAGTGTCCCAGAACGCCTGTAGGTACTCTACTAGTTTAACATAAAAAAAATGTACTTTATTTATTAATTTTGGATTTCACTCACGATATTAGGGTGCCACTTTAATTAATTTTGAATTTTACTCAACTTATAAAAGCAATTGTTAAAGTAGTTTATCTTCATCCGTGTTGTTATAGCGTCTTAACCAAATTAATTTTAGTATCGTTAAGAGCTTCATTACCGCACTCAGTGCGGTAATGGATATTACCGCAGTCAGTGCGGTAATGAATATTACCGCACTCTTTTTATACAGTGAACCAGAGTTTATTGATGAAGATAAAATATTGAACAATACACGTTTGCTTATGGCACACAACGAAACTCTTTTGATTGCCGCAAAACTCGGCTCACCGCCTCGTTTTGGCAATCAAACTCGTTTCGTTAAGATGCTCATAATCAAACTTGTATCTTTAATATCTAATACAGGCCTAATTTGATCTTACCGCCCTTGAATTGAGTGAAAACGTTTGTTTTATAACGAAGCTTTGAGTATATGTGCTTATAATGCGCTTTGTTATCCAAAGACCATTGTGATAAGTATACGTCCGCAAATTACCTTTAAGGACAAGGTTTAAAGAGCTTCTTTAAAAAGAGTTATCTTTGCTTCGCGAATTCAGCCAAACAATTAATTACATTTTTGTATTTGCTCATATAATGCGCATATTATTTCACGTCATGATTGTGTTGTATTTTAATTCATAATTTATGAATTTCAACTTTTGGCTTTCCTTGCTCTACGAAATCTGCGTACTTATGTACTTATTTTAATGGTAACCTTCTGGGTTATCTTGCATTTATTGAACCCAGCGACATGTGGGTATTACCCTTAATTTAAAACGTCGACGACTAAACCTTTAATTTGTATTCAATCCGTATCGCTGTACCTATGAATCTTAAATTCAGCAAAGCCTTGGTATCAAAAATGTTCTTCATACGAACTATTGATACCTGCTCCGGTTTTTAGAAATTAAGTTTATATAAGATAGAAGCCGTGAAAGGTAAGTAAAGTTTGTTTAGACTGCTAATTAGATTGAGTTATCGTTGTCGCTATGCGATAACTGGCACCCATTTTGTTTTACTTAGTAACTGTGAGAACCATTTTTCCTAATCCTTAACTGATTTTTGTGTGTATAAAATTCTAATATGGTGTTAAAATAGTGTATTCGTTAAAATAGGATTGTCTGCCGGACAGAACTAAAGCATATAGTCTCTCCGATCGTTCTTTGTGGCTGTGCCAAAGCATCTTACTATAATTCCTAATTGTGGATTCTCGAAATTGACAGGCTTGCCTTTAATAACATTTTCAACGAAATAAAAATGTCTATACCAAAATAGTCGTTCGCGATACTGCACTCCATTTAACAGTTTGTCCTGAGACTCGGTGGGTCACGCCGATTATCTCCTCTAAACCCCAATCATCCGGCACATCTTTAACGTCGTACCTTCAATGACTGCCTTACTACTCTACTTCCTCAGCCCTGCCAAGTCTGAAGATTGAACCCTTGTTGAACCACATTTGTCAAATATTGTATTGGTGTTTGCGCATCATACTTCAAAAGCTCTATTCTGTGTTTTCGAGTTCGACCGATTTATTGTTCTTACAGTCCCGTAGAGTCGTTGTAACATTTTCAATATTTACATTCTGTAATTTTCTCCAGCAGTTTTTCGTAGAGTTAAATCCACGTTCTTCTTGATATTATTTGATTTTAAACCATTCGTTTTTGCTGTCTCATATTTGGTATCACCATCCACGTTTTCATACTTCTAAGGCATCAAATCTATACCAACAATTGAAACGATAATCTGCCTTTTTTGCTTAAATGGTTTATTTTCACGCTAACATTTATAACCACTTTGTATTTACATGCTTTTTACCTCCTTTTACAATAAAGGAAGTATAGGATTCACCCCAATAATTCGAAATTGAGTTTTCGACAGATCTTTACGTTTTAGAGTCCCCTGATCCCAAAAACAATATTTTTTTCATTGGTCTGTCTGTGTGTCTGTCTGTGAACAGAATATCTCAAAAACGGAAAGAGGTATGGCGTTGAAACTTCATATATAAGTTTTGTGTACTATGTAGATGCGACAGCAAGCTTTTGAAGAAAATCGCATAACCGGAAGTAGGTGTTTACTCTTGTGATTTTTCAGTTTTTTTCGATTTTTTCAAAAACTGCTCTAACTATTTTTTTTAACTTTACTTTTTTATTACATTTTTAATGTGTATTGATGTGAGATAGGTGATTTTCCAGTTGAATACTTCTAAAATGGGTTTCTGATGTTTTTTTCTATTTTTTTATTAACTCCTATTTTAAATAGAACACCCGGTGTATTATTACATTTTTTGAATTTAGCTTAAAATTCTAGAGAAAATGTGTGTCTTGAACTAACACTCTATTTTGAACCGTTTTTGAAAAAAAAATTTGAAATTTTTTGACAAATGCTTAAAACATTTTAAATCAAATTTTTGGCTAATTATAAGATCACTGTAAAAGGAAGTTGTGTGCGTGTATCACACCAGATTTTTTATGGTCAATTAGGCTTAAACGTTGTAATCTAGCTTTTCAACAAAGGTGTGACCATGTGCAGTACAGCTTGATTTCACTGGTGCAGTACGTACCGCAACTTCGAAGACGGGTCGCGAGGAACATTCGCCTGCAGGCATTCCCTCGAGCTACATGTGAGTGAACAGCTCCTAGTGCATTATGGGGACTCTCCTGCTGTGGAATAAATACAAACTGCTTAAGAAAGGCTTGCCGTATTCAAGCTTTCTGAATAAGTTTGAATGCAGCAAACGCCATTTTCAGTGAGACACCAGCTATCAGCCAGGTGTTCCCCGCATTGGGTGTGATAATTTTTCACGCGTCGCACTTTTTAAGATTAGGTAAGACAATTCGAGGGTGCAAGCATGGAACATCAGTGGTGTTTGCAGTTTAAAGCGATAAGGAATCGGTACAGTTGTGTCAGAATTTATTGTTCTTAAAATAATACGCTTACGTGTGTAAATTGTGCCAGATTTTCATACCTGCAATAGCGTAGAGGTTCGGTTTCAGACAGGAGCATCTTCAGACTGTTTAACGTTTGCGCGTTTAAGGACAGCTATTTTATGCATGTGCAAATGTAAATACGAGTATCCCTAAGCTATATCATACGTAGGTTGTTCGATTGTATTTATTTATATTATATTTAAATGATCTTTTAAAAATAGATTTCAACGGAAAGTTGTTATCTTATGCTGATGATACTATAATTATTTATGAATCATATAACTAGGATGCATTATTAAAAAAGTGGAAACAGAACTACAAAATATAAAAAAAAACTGTTTGGACCAAAATCTATTAACAATCAATATAATACAAAATTTATACCTTTTGCATGTTACAACTGCGGCTTACCACTATTTAATCTAATAAAACTACATAAAATTGACTGTATAGTTGAAACATGTAATTGTAACATGACCATACTGAGAACGGAAACAATTACGTATTTAGAAATTACTATAGGTCATAATAGGCTATGAAATAGGATAGGCATAATATACAAATTCTAGTTAAAAAAAATCTGGTGTGATACACGCACACAACTTCCTTTTACAGTGATCTTATAATTAACAAAAATTTGATTTTAAAGTTTTAAGCATTTGTCAAAAATTTTCCAAAATTACAAATTTTACAAAAACGGTACAAAATAGAGTGTTACTTCAAGAGACAAATTTTCTCTAGAATTTTAAGCTGAATTCAAAAATGTAATAATATACCGGGTGTTCTATTTAAAATAGGAGTTAATAAAAAAATTGAAAAAAAAACAAAATAAACCAATTTTAGAAGTATTCAACTGGAAAATCACCTATTTCACATCAATACACATGAAATATGTAAGAAAAATGTAAAGTTTAAAAAAAATCGTTAGAGCCGTTTTTGAAAAAATCCAAAAAAACTGAAAAATCACAAGAGTCAACACCTACTTCCGGTTATGCGATTTTCTTTACAAGCTTGCTGTCGCATCTACATAGTACACAAAACTTATATATGTTTTTGAGATATTCTGTTCACAGACAGACAGACAGACAGACACACAAGACAGACAGACCAATGAAAAAAAAATATGTTTTTTTGGGTTCAGGGGACTCTGAAAGGTGAAGATCTGTTGAAAACTCAATTTCTAATTTTTGGGGTGAAACAAAAATTTTCAAAAATTACAAATTCTACAAAAATGGTACAAAATAGAGCGTTAGTTGAAGAGACAAATTTTTTCTAGAATTTTAAGGTGAATTCGAAAATGTAATAACATACCGGGTGTTTTATTTAAAATAGGAGTTAATAAAAAAATAGAAAAAAAAACAAAAGAAACCCACTTTAGAAGTAGTCAACTGGAAAATCACCTATCTCACATCAATACACATTAAAAATGTAATAAAAATATAAAGTTTAAAAAAATCGTTGGAGCCGTTTTTGAAAAAATCGAAAAAAACCGAAAAATCACAAGAGTAAACAGCTAGTTCCGGTTATGCGATTTTCTTCAAAAGCTTGTTGTCTCATCTACATAGTACACAAAACTTATATATGAAGTTTCAACGCCATACCTCTTTTCGTTTTTGAGATATTCTGTTCACAGACAGACACACACACAGACACACACACAGACAGACACACAGACAGACCAATGAACAAAAATATGTTTTTTGGGTTCAGGGGACTCTAAAACGTGAAGATCTGTTGAAAACTCAATTTCGAATTTTTGGGGTGAATCCAATACTTCCTTTATTGTAAAAGGAAGTAATTAGAAGTTTTATCTACATATTTAAACAATTAAGTGAATTTTTACCGTTAACTATCCTTAAGCGAGTTTATAGAGCATTAGTAGAATCGCATTTAACATACGGTTTAATAGGGTGGGGAGGTGTACAAAAAACCATAGTTAAACCTCTGGAAATATTACAGAAAAGAATTATAAAAGTTATTTATCGAAAAAATATACGTTTTAACAGTGATAATTTATATAATGAGATTAAGATCATGTATATTAGAAAACTATTTTCTAAGGTTACATTACAAACAATATTTAAAGATAAGAAGGTCATTGGTTACTTACACAATTCGTAATAAACAACAGACAATAATTAAAAAAGAATATTGGACAAAGAAGTTATGAATGTTTGGCTATTAAGCTATATAATATTTTACCGCATAATATCAAAAACATAAATATATACAGACCTTATAAAAAAAGTGACACTGATTGCCAGTTGTCGTATCCCAGATCACAACTGCATGAACTCTTTTAAATCGAGAAGTTCATTGAGGTACAACTTCCACGTTCCTGAGTATTCTCCTGACTTAATAACTACATCAACTTTTGTTTATATGTACTATTCCTATAGTTATAGTTAAAAAGCAATTACTCGCTGTAATGTAATAATTATAAGAAAAATATTATTTTACCCACACACAAGTTGCCTAGGTAACTTAAGTAGGAGTACTTATTTATTTACAATGTACAACCTTTTGCTTTGTGAATCGAAAAAAAAACATGTAAATAAACTTATAGTTATTATTATTATTTTATATGTATGTTTAGGAATGACCAAGCATTCTAGGATTTTATCCTATTTTTTTTATAATTATACGTATATTTTAAATCAAATATATCTGTATAAGCAAATTAACTTTTCTTGTGCATATGTTTGAAGTCATTTTCCTCCCTAGAACACAGTAGGTGCATAACAGCTTCCTGTTTTTTGCAAATAGTGATCATTAAATGATTTTCATGTGTACTGAGTTAGCAAACTAAACAAACAGAACAATTAATTAAGGCCCACGATTCGTCTTATTTAAGTTTAACGTCCCGACTGAAAGGCGTAAGGAACGTATCATTATACATTGCCGTGACCCTTAATATAAGCCCATATAAAATTAATTGTTAGAAAACGTCTACATGTGAGAATTAACCATATGCATATATGTATTTACCTAGCTGTAATTGTGCAATTAAACTTAAAGTAGGCCACGCCACAATTTGTAAGAAATAAATAATACATCATAATAGCAACATGAGGCATTTATCATTTTGAATCTTTAATTTACATGAGTTGCCTCACTTCCGTATCGATTACGACTACTGACCAAACTCCACAAAAGTTAATTTCCAAATTTGAACCATAACATAGTGCATGTTCAGGAGTGACACCGACCCAACCAACAACAAAACTAATCTATAGAGGAGGATATTAGCAATTAATTAGCCATTGCATTATTGCCAAGCATGTATCATTTATGCCGATGGCTCTGTCATTAGTCGCTACAAAAACTCGATTAATATAATAAATATTCAGCCATATCCAGAGCGTTCCAGCTTTGGCCTCATCAAATGGTAGTTAACTACTCCAGCGGGGCATCCGATATACATTATTTAGAGTCTGCTGCAACTTGAATCGATCTTTTCACCACTACAATGGCTGTGGTAATGGTGTAATTTCCTGGATGCAATTTTATAATTATGAGAAACCTCGCACAATGAGGACAGCTATTCTGTCGTTGAAGACGCAGGAAGTGATTATTTATGCTTGTGTGGCACCACAATCGTTTATTCTTGTTATTTGAGCTCATTTTAATCTTTAAACTTAAATAGCTTCACTCTTTTAAAATATAAACTCGAATTAAATTGTCAAAAATTCTATATGCTACTAGAACCCTAGAAAGTAGTGTACAAAAATATAAGTTTGAAACTTGGGAAAAATCCAGATGAGCAAATGGGCATGGCATAGATTTATGGTGAATCTAAAATATCACATAGAATAAACACATATTGGACATTAAAAAATTCCAATTCTGCACTTTTGAATAGTTTTAAACCCTAATCAAACGATATTCAATGTTAATGTGTTAATTAAAAAACTTTGAAAATGTTTAACGACCATTCATTACACTAATATCCTTTCATGGAACCCACTCTCGTTCACATTTCCCTTTGAACCGAAAAGCAGAAATGAGTGTTCGAACATTCACTCACTAGTTTAATTAATCCTGATTATACCTTCGGAATAAAAGGGCTTTGTTTTGATTGCCAGAAATGCACTAATTTCCCATAAATACGAGTCGCGCGTAGCAAGCCGCCGTGAATAGAAGCGGTATTTTTTATCCATCGTTTTTCTACTCATGTTTTCATTAATACCGTGTAGCGAATAAGGATATACGTGTTAAAGGTTGCGATATTAGGCAAGCGTAATAGTTACTCTGCTCATCTGCAAATGATCGAAAAGGACAATTTAAGCAGGCACAGATGAGTGGGTTCTTTTGCGAGTTTCGAGAGTAAATAGGGGGCTTAATGATTTTAATGTAACTCGCAGAAGCAGTCGGAATTTTATGGAACGGTTAGGTCGCTTCACAAAGTGTGCAAGTTATATTTAGATTAGCTTTCATCTTTTAAGATAAGGTTCGCCAATTATTATCCTTAACATGATAGAGCAGACGTGGATCAAAATTCCATTAAATGGACATTTTTGTTCATCAATTGGCTTACGCTAGCTCCAATGAAAAACTTCTACAAAATTATTTCAAGTAGGTATTAGTAAAAATTGAAGTTGAATTTCTGAAAAGGTTTCACTGACTTAGAAAGCCATCAAGGCCTACTCGAATTGTGGCTTAACTTTGAAAACATGGCCGGTTGTATGCCAAATTCCCTATCTTTTTGAAGCTTGTTGTGCTTCACTTATAGTTAACCAACCTCCAATTAAATATTTTATCATATTAAAGAACTCATATTTAAAAATTTATCTTTAAATAACGGTACACATACAATTAGGCTGTAAAATATTTCCATTACAGTAAATTACTTCACGAGAATAAATCTAGCAAATTGTAGCTACATCAAGAAATACACTTGATACCAGAAGGTAAATCAATATCTGATAAGTTATGAAAACAAGTGGACATTATAGTTCCGGTATAAAGCGACATGTATCACGTCTGTTTGCACACAACAATGCAGAATGTATCGATGTCTACAGAAAGTTGTCGCCCAAGGGACTGAAACGAACTACAAATGTAAATATTTTTATTTGTTAAATAAAACAAGAACATTGTATGTATAATATAATAAAAAATATTACCAATGTCATTATCATTATCATCTTCACTCTCAAAATCATAAACATCTATTAGTAACTACATCTTCTGTTTGTTCGGCTTATAGATAAAAATGTATTCATTTGATAAAAACCAATATAAAACAATGTGTAAAAAAGTAGAAGGAATAAAAACATCTACCATTTTTAGTTATTGCAGTGTTCTAGTGATTATAAGAAGCAGGAGTGAAAACGAACTCGTTTGCATATATTTATTTATCAACAACTACTGTACATTGCTATGGATAACCATATATAACATATACAACAATAGCACCGTCTATAAACAAAGCCTAAACAATACTCCCACTCTTTGTTTACAGGTGCAAAGTAACTGAAAGTAAATGTCTGTTTTCTGTAAACTTCAGTCGTGGTAGAGCCTTGGTAAACATATCAGCTAACTGTGCTTCCGAATTAACATAGATGACTGACACTGAACCTTCTTCTACATGCTGGCGTATAAAATGATATTTAATATCTATATGTTTTGTCCGCTTATGGTGTTCTTCATTTTTAACTAGTCGAATAGCACTTTTGTTATCGACAAACAATTTTGTGGGTCCATTTAAACTCATACCAAGTTCTTGTAGAAATCTTCTTAACCAAACTACTTCTTGGGTAGCGTCAGATGCAGCTATATATTTTGATTCTGTAGTTGAACGTGAAACACACTTTTGCCTATGTGAAGACCAACTAACAGGTGCTCCAGCTGCAACAGTCACATATCTAGTTGTTGACCTTCTAGTATCTTGGTCCCCGGCAAAATCAGCATCAGAATATGCAGTCACATTAAGTTCCTTCCCACTGTAGCATAGACCGAAATCTTTGGTTCCTTTCAAATAACGAAATATTCTTTTACAGCAGCCCAATGTTCTTTATTTGAATTGTTTAAATATCTACTAACTTGACTCACTGCGTACATGATATCTGGTCTTGTTACAGTTGCTAAAAACATTAAACTTCCTACTGCTTCTCTATAGGGTACATTGTGAATTTCGTTACCAGTATGATTTTCTTTTGAAACTTGTAGCACTGCGTTCGGATCTGCAGGAACAGCAGTTGGGTTGCAATCTTGCATGTTAAATTTCTTCAGAAGTCTTGTAATATAGCTCTCTTGGTTTAAGAAGATCCTTTTCTGGTCTTTGATCCGTTTAATTTCGATTCCTACATAATATTCTGGATTACAAATGGTAATTTCAAACCTGGCACCCATATCGTTCAATATGGTCTTCAGATTTACTTATAATCAGTCCATCATCAACGTAAAGCACAAGAAAAACTTCCCCTTCAAATTTGCCATAAAATACACACTTATCAGCTTCTAGTTGCTTAAAATTATATGTGGACATAAATTCAATGAATTTTTGGTTGCAACATCCTGGTGACTGTTTTAGGCCATAAAGACTTTTTTGTAATTTGCATACCAAAGTTGAATCATCCTCAGCAAATCCTTCCGGCTGTTTCATGTAGATTTCTTCATGCAAATCGCCATTGAGGAAAGCAGTTTTCACATCAAACTGTCTAATTTCTAATTCCTTGACAGCTGTCATTGCTAATAATAATCTTACAGAATCATACCTAACCACAGATGAAAAAGTGTCTTTATAGTCAATACCAGCTTTTTGAGAATATCCTTTTGCACATAATCTGGCTTTGTATTTGTCAATTGTTCCATCAGGTGTACGTTTAACTTTATATACCCATTTACATCCTATTGCTTTTCGATTCTGCGGTAACTTTACAAGCTTCCATGTTCCATTCTTCTTTAACGAATTAATTTCTTGTTGCATAGCTTGTTGCCATTGATTTTTGATGTCACTTGTCATAGCTTCTTCATACGTCTGTGGTTCATCAATTACCACTGTAGAGCATCCCATATCACAAGTATCATCTCCAAAACGAAGTGGTGGCTTTATGGTTTCTCGATTCCTGAGGCGTCATAAATATTCCTCTGGATTTTCCTGTTCCTCTTCAGTGTTTGATAATACTTCATCAGCATTATTATTTGGGACTTCATTAACCTCTGCAATATTTTTAAAAACATTTTCGGCTATTTCTTGTTGAATATAAGGCATTTCAAAGTGCATTTTATAACATTGGTTTGCTAGTTTTATACCTGAAACTACTAAGCCATGAGAGTTTCTAACTTCTATTGTATTTTTGCAAAACATAACTTCGCAATTCCTGTTTGTCGCTGCTCCCACTGAAAATAGATTTTTCTTTAACTTAGAAACATACAATGTATTTACCAGAGTACGTGGTACTTACTCTTCTGCCATTTACTGATGCAATAATTTAAACCTTTCCAATTCCTTCTGCTTGTATAAAAGAATTGTCACCTATCTGAATTACTATTGAAGATAGTAGAGGTTCAATATCGGTAAACCATTCCTTGTGCGAAGTCATATGTTTTGACGCTGCACTATCAGCGAACCAAATATCTTCACAACCATCAGCACTAATATTTTTAATTTCTGCACTCAAAGCTTGATTTTTATCATAATGGTTACTACTACTTCCTTGACCTTGGTTTCTTAGTCGTGATCTGCATTCGGACTAGAAGTGACCTCTTTTTGAGCAATAAAAGCAGACTACATTTTTCTTACTTCTAAAATTATTTTTCTTAGCTTGCGACTGAGCTGTGTTCTGAGTTTTAACTGCAGCAAAAGCAGTCGATACATCATCTGCTTCACTTAGTCGGAGTTCTTCCTTGAGAAGTCTGGCAGTCAAATTGTCAAACGTTTGTTTACTCTCGTCATAAGAATTCCATGCTGTTGTAAATGGGAAATATTTGGGAGATAAACTTCCTAGAACTTTAGCTATTTTATCAAGATCTGCTACTTTTCTCCAGCATCTGCTAAGGCTTGTGCCATCGACTCGATCTTGCTAATATGTTGTGCAATGCTGCCTGTCTCGGACATACGGTAATTGAAAAACTGTTGTTTTAACATCACCTTGTTAACTGCTGACTTCTGTTCATGAATTATTTTTAATCTTGTCCAAATTTCCGGAGCTGTTTCACAGGTCATAACTGTTTGTAACTGACCGAATTCCATCAAAGTTGATATCAAAAGCATTGCTTTTGCATTAAGGTTATCCCATTTCTTTTTTAATTTGGCGTCGGACGTTTCTCCTGGATGTTCTATCCTTCCATTAACCAAATCTGCGATACTTTCAGCCT